>CM061130.1:57428838-57491856 GCA_030789695.1 Scilla litardierei | reverse complement strand
TTTTACCCCAAGTCAAACTAGTAGGTGTAGTAGGTGTAGAGTAGGTAAGATTATTAAACATGATGTTAACATTACCATTAGCTACGTTAACCCTACCATTAGCTAGAATTAAATTAGTATTAATAGGGTGTTAAGTATTAATTTATAAATTAACCGGCCGGTAGTAAATTTTAGCAACTTGTTGTTAGACCTGTTTCAGAGTGTTTTCTCACTACAAAAGCGTTGACCGTGGATAACCCGGTCAACGTGGTCGAGGGGCCCGCGGGGGTCCCTCGGGTGTGTCGAGTCGGTGCAGACGAGACGCGAGTCGGAGTTGCAGACGACGTGGAGCGCTTCGGCTGGGCCGAATCGGGGTCCTCGGTCGCAAGGAGGGTGAGGGGAAGCCTCGACCCGATCAGAGACGCTCGGCCTCGGACGGTCGGACGACGAGGGGTAGCCTCGATCGTCCCGCTGGTTACGTGGCCGGTCGCGGGGCGGAGGGAAAGCCTCGGCCCGGTGTGAAACGCTCGGCCTCGGACGGTCGTGCTCGGCCTCGGTCGGGCGGGTGACGAGGGGTAGCCTCGGTCGTCTCGCTTGATGCGTGGCCGGCGAGGGGCGGAGGGGAAGCCTCGGCCCGTGGATCTGATGTCCTCCTGCGAAGACGAGAACACTCGTCAGGGGGGCCGGACCTTGGTTCCAGCCAAAACCCCTCCGATGCCTAAGTCAGACAGTAATCTGAAAGAGGAGGCCCGGCGGAGACGGTTCGACTCGAGAGGAGATCGGAACGGCGTCTCACGGCGCGAGCGGGGGAGGAAGGAGATGAAATGGGGGAACTAAGTCGTTGATGGAGTACCTTAGGTTTTAGATACCTCAGATGCGGTCATTTGTCCAATCGTCCTTCTAACCCTTTTATAGACCTCCCGCCATGATTGCCCCCGACCCATGTCGCTTGTCTGCCCTCGATCGTGCCCCCTCAATCCGCCCCCCGCCGCCGCTCCCTGCGCCATGCCGGCACCTCCCCATAACAGCCATTAAGTGGTAACGGGATCGGGGGAACGGTTATCGCTGGAGTGGGTGAGTGGCTCGTGCGATATCGGGGCCGGGTCGGATCGATATTTGGGGGCCCTCTATGAGGCTTTGCCGGACGGGCCTGATCGCGTAGATGGGCTTCCAATCGGCGGTCGGGCATCCAGGCTCGTATCTTTCGGGCTTCGTTCGGTGGGCTGTGCTTTTGGGCCTATGTTGTTGGGCCTTCGCAAAATAGACGTATCAATTGCCCCCATCGGTGGGGCCGATCGGCCTTGGCCGGTTCGGTTCGACCGATGTGACTCCTGGGGTTCCGAGTGGCGCGTCAGTCGAGGCGTGGTTATAAATGAAGGTTATGATGAGGCGGATCGATTGGACTTCCTTTGGCGCCGATTTCGAAACGCCGCCGGTTCTCCGAGGCCTGCCACGCGCTCCTGTCAGGCGCTTCGAATTCGCCCCTGAGTCTGGTATATAAGATCCCCGGCTGTGTGGATCCCAACTTCTTCTTCGCTCTTCCCTCTGTCTTTGCTTCCCGCAACTTGGAGTCTCCCATCGCCATCGTTTCCTTGTCTTCTCCAAATTAACAAAAAGGTAACTCCTTTCTTATTTTCATATTATGGCTGCTCTTAGGATAGGTGGTTCCGGCCAAGGGGCGAGGGATCCTCCTGAGTCGAGGCGGGGCGGGCCCCGGCTTGTGGGATCAGGTTCCTCCTCTGGGAGTCGTTCCTTTCGAGATAAGGGGAAGGGGAAGCTCTTCCCGGACTACGCCGACGATGATGTGGCGTCGGCTGTCGTGCGGCTTAATGTACCCTCGGTTATCCTCCGAACACCGTCGGGGACTCCTCCTTCATTGGTCACGGAGATCCGGGAGATGTATCTCTGCTACCCGTACGATGTTCAAGTTCTGTTTATCGACGAGCGGATCTGCCTTCCGAGGAGCAATGAGGTCGGTGTCTACGTCGAGATGTTCCACCTGGGTCTTCGTTTCCCGCTCAATCCCTTCCTCATCCAGGTCATGGAGTATCTCATGGTGCCCCTTTGCCAATTCACCCCCTGTTCGATTGGGTACTGACGGGCTTCGTGATGCTCTGCTGTACCCGTGGTCTGGAGCCGTCTCTACCCATTCTCTTTTACTTTTATCGGATCTAGTCGGTCGGCCCCGGGTCATGGTTGCAACTCCGAGCCCGCTCGAGGAGGGAATGCCTGATCGGGCTACCCCACTGGTCGGGGGATTGGAGTTCGGATTATGTCTTCGTGGTCTTCCTGGAGGGTGCCCAAATTCTGACAGGCTGGGGCGGGTCGGTCCGGCCCGACTCAACGCTAGCCCTCTCCGAGGCGGATCTGGCGGCCGTCGCGCTGCTGTCGACCCTCCCCTTGGAGGCGAAATCCATCTGGTCCTTGTTGGACGACCTACTCTTGAAGGCCGTCTTGTGGTCTCCGGGTAGGTCGCTTTTTCAGTCCTGGGTTGCCTCGCAGCTTACCCTGATTTCGGTTTCCCTTGCAGGAATGGCTGGTCGCGAGTTCACCCGCGATGTTGATGAGCTGATCCGTCGTAGAGCCGCTCGGAGCCGGGGTAGTACCTCTGGAAGAGCGCCTCGGCGGACCGTTGAGGAGGAGGTGGTGTGCCGAGCCGAGCCTTCTGTGGGCAAGGTGGTGGCCGCGCCTCCCGCCTCTTCTTCTGGTGATCTCCTCTCCAGGGGGTCACAAGGGCCGGATCCGCCCCGCCAGCCCAAGAGGTGGGGGGTAACGACGGGTCCGGTGCAGTCCCTCCTGCCCTTGACGTGCCCCCTCTTGTTCCCGAGGGTGGGGATGGTGCGAGGCGGAAGCGCTCCCCTTCAGCGCCCGCGGAGACTCACGGAGGGAAGAAGAGGAAGGAGGATGTGGATCCCTCCAGTCCGGCGTGTTCCGTTCTTCCTGCGGTGACCACCGGGGATCTTCCGGTGGCCCTGACAACCACCCCCGTCGCAACGTCCCCGCCTCCGCTGCCGGGAATCGGAACCCTGTTGGCGGGCAGCTCGGCTTCCCTCGAGGTCACCCCTGGGGGCTCGGTGTTTGTCGACTGAGCCCTGGCCTAGCGGATGGCCGAGGGCTCCGTCCTCCCCCGGGACCGCAGTCTCCTCGAGAGGATTCCCGCCGACAAGATGTCGGACTCCTTGGTCTGGATCCTTCAACAGGTTCGGCTATCTTGCTGTCCTTTCCTTCCCTTCACTCTCTTCTTAGCCCATGTCTCGTCTTCCAGGGTTCAACGCTCGCCGTGGAGATGCAGTGCCGAGCCATCCGTTTGAGGGAGCTGGAGGAGTCCTCCGTGAGGGCCCACGAGCGGGCCGGGGCGGCGGAGGTAGCTATGACGGAGGCCCAGATGGAGTCTCGGCATCTCAAGCTCTGTGTGGCCGAGCTGGAGGGACGAGTGGGTGACCTTCAGGGAAAGTTGGAGGACGCTCGGCAGTCGGCTGAGAAAGCGGTGGAGTCATTCCGCCTGGAGAAGGAGGAGCTTCAGAGGGAACTGTCGGATCGACGTCAGGTGGCGCGGCTTGCGGAGGAGGTGGAGAGGGGTGTCGTCAGGACCCTGGGGGAGAAAATCTTCGAGGTTCTCAGGGAGGCCTTCGGTACGTATGAAGACCTCATCGCCCCTTGGATTGTCAACGTCGTCCAGTCTTCCTTCCGGGATTGTGCGGAGCGCGTTCGGCAAGCCGCTCCTCCGGTCGATCCCTCTCGCTCCGAGCAGGGGGAGGCGCCTGGGGACGCGTCCTCCCGATCTCGGGCTCCTTAAGTCCTCCTTTCCCGGCCTGCCACCCTTGTTTCTATCCTCAAATTTTTTAGCATCCGCTTCGCTTTGGGCCAGTCTACTTGAAATGGATCCCTGCCCCTGCTATCTCCTTCGGCTTCGCTACCGGCTCCCTGCTTCAGAGCCAATAATTGCTGGTTGCATGGATGTTCGCTTAGGCTGGCAACTTTGGGTCCTTAGCCAACAAATTTCGCTCTGTCGGTGTCGCCCTAGTTTCTGTAGGTGACGAACTTTGTTGTCCGTTGAGAGCGGATTATTTGTAGAGAGGTTTCTTCGCTTTGATTCCCTGTAAATAAGACACACTTTTGTACCTTGGTTAACTGTTATAAACGAAATTGACTTACTCGGACTTCTCGCGTATTTTGCTTTGCTGCCTCGTCCTCGGCCTAGGGCTGGTTGACGCCCGAGCTGGCCGGGGGAATTGCCTCCAGATTCACGAGCGATGGAGTCGGTCGGCGAGGGTGAAGCTCCTCGGCTTAGGACCGGTCGGCGTCCGCGCTGGCTGGGGGAATTGCCCCCAGACTTATGAGTGCATGAGTCGGTCGGCGAGGGCAAAGCTCCTCGGCTTAGGACCGGTCGGTGTCCGCGCTGGCTGGGGGAATTACCCCCAGACTTATGAGCGTAGGAGTCGGTCGGCGAGGGCAAAGCTCCTCGGCTTAGGACCGGTCGGCGTCCGCGCTGGCTGGGGGAATTGCCCCCAGACTTATGAGTGCAGGAGTCGGTCGGTGAGGGCAAAGCTCCTCGGCTTAGGACCGGTCGGCGTCCGCGCTGGCTGGGGGAATTGCCCCCAGACTTTCGGGCGCATGAGTCGGTCGGCGAGGGCAAAGCTCCTCGGCTTAGGACCGGTCGGCGTCCGCGCTGGCTGGGGGAATTGCCCCAGACTTATGGGCGCAGGAGTTGGTCGGCGAGGACGAAGCTCTTCGGCTTAGGACGAGTCGGCGTCTGCGCTGTCTGGGGGAATTGCCCCCAGACTTATGAGCGCAGGAGTTGGTCGGCGAGGACGAAGCTCCCCCTCCCCCTCCAGTGAGGCGGCGGTCTTCATTCTTTTGCACCCTTAGTGAAATGTTGATTACGTCGAAGATTAAGAAAAGTCAAAAGGGAATGCAATCGTACTCTTAAGGGTCCTGTCGGACTAGTACATTTGGAGGAAAGGAAAAGGAAATAAAGCTAGACAGAGGGATGTAAACCTAGATAATCCCCTCAGACTAGGCTACGACTGGGGGAGGGACCTCGCCCGCTCACTCTATGATGCGGAGGGGTCCTTGGACGGTGTTGATCTTCTTCCCCTTGTCCGGCTGCATGGAGGTCCCTTCTCCGTGGGCCGGCTCGTCGGCTAAACTCCTGGCGTGCCCCCGGCTCATCAGCTTCTCTATGTCCTTCTTCAAGTGCCAGCAGTCTTCAGTGTCGTGGCCATTTTCCTTGTGGTACTTGCAGTACTTCTCCCCATTCTTCCCACCTCTTTTTGCCTTCGGTGGGGGGCGATCGGCGCGCTCTTCCTTCTGTACTTGAGCGAGGACGGCGTCTGGGGTGGCGTCCCTCGTACCCTCTCCCCGCTGCCTGTTTCTTGGCCTCTTCTCGGTCCGGTACCCTTCGGGGCTGCCTCGTCCGCTGTCGCCGCGCTTGGTCCCTCGAATGGCCTTTCCTGCCTCAATGGCCAAGGTCTCCTCGGTCAACATGAAGCGCTCGGCCCTCGCCATGATCCCTGGGAGGTCCTTTGGGGGATCGTTGTGCAGAGATTTCTTAAGGCCTCTATGGCGCAGCCCTTTATTAAGGGCCGTTTGGACAACGAGGTCGGGAGGACTGTTCACGTTCAGCCTTTCCGCGTTGAAGCGGCGCATGAACTATCGGAGCGGCTCAGCTGGGCCCTGCACTATGTTAAACAGATGTTCAGCATCAGGCTTTACCTGTCTCCCTGCCATGAACTGTTTGCAGAACAGCTGGGTGAGTTCCTCGAAGCTGTCGATGGAGCGGCTGGGTAGGCTACGGTACCAGGTCCTCGCCGCTCCCCTGAGAGTCGAATAGAAGCCCCGGCAGAGCAGGTCATCGTCGGCTCCTTGGAAGGACATGTCCCCCTCGTAGTCCATCACGTGGTTTCCTGGGTCTCCTATCCCGTCATACTTCCCCAGCGCCGGGATCTTGAATCGAGAGGGGACCCGCGCGTCGGTTATTCTCCGTGATAGGGGGCACCGGTCTCCGTGGATGCCCCTGGGGGTTCGACACCCGCCTGCCTCTGGTTCGTTTGGTGGTGGAGGGGGCACAGGCGCCGGCGGGGCTGGCTCCACGGCCCTCGCCACACTGGGGGTCGGGCTGACCCGGCGTTCCCGGCTCCTCCGGCGGGAGCTCTCGCTCCGCCGCGATCGGTCTCTCGAGTGGTGTCGATTGCTTCTCCTGCGGTGGGGTGATCGTGGTCGTCGAGACGACGCGGTCACCGATTCGTCCCCCGTGCCTTCAGTTTCTCTTCGGCTCCTTTCACGATGAGGGGAGGAGGCGCGCGATCTCGCCTGACGGGAGCCGGACAACGTGAACCGACGCTCCGTGTTCGGTCTTTGGTTCCCGTGGTCATCGACCACAGCGGATCGTAAGAGCGGGGGACCCCTCGCCCAACGATGGTCGTCGCCCAACGTGCCTCCGTTAGCTGGCGCAGTGCCGACGAGCTGCTGTACTGCCGCGACCAACGTCTGGATGTTCACGTTGGTCTCCTGGGCCAGGGCACGGAGTTGTCCCTGTGTGGCCAGTTCCGACCCGCCAATCTCTTCGGTTGGGGGGGCGGGGTGATTGCTGACGGGCGTGTCTTCAAGGTTGCCGTTGGATGCGCCATTCCCCTCCTCCGGGATGTGGGGCATGCGTCTCTTTCCGTTGCTGGCTCGTGCCATTACAGGTGCGGTTTGTTTCTTCGTGGGACAGTTCTCTTCCCACAGACGGCGCCAGATGTTTCAGAGTGTTTTCTCACTACAAAAGCGTTGACCGTGGATAACCCGGTCAACGTGGTCGAGGGGCCCGGTTATAGACTGAATAAGAAATTAATGGGTAGTTGACAGCATGTATGTTAAATATTTAAAGAAATGAGAGAGAGAGAGAATTATTTATTTGGGTATTAAAAATGTTAGGGTTATAGTTTTAACATGCTAACTTTTACCCCAAGTCAAACTAGTAGGTGTAGTAGGTGTAGAGTAGGTAAGATTATTAAACATGATGTTAACATTACCATTAGCTACGTTAACCCTACCATTAGCTAGAATTAAATTAGTATTAATAGGTTGTTAAGTATTAATTTATAAATTAACCGGCCGGTAGTAAATTTTAGCAACTTGTTGTTAGACCATATCAGAATGAAAAAGTGTATCAGGTTAATTTAACACCACATGGACATCACCCTACCCAGAGAACCCGATAAAATTAGACAAACCCAACCTAAGGATTAACTGGATATTTTGACTTATCTCGCAATATATCTAATTCAGTGATTTGTCTAACCAAAACAGAGAACCGGAAGTACCAACACATAGTACCCATCAAGACGGACCCAACGTCACCAAAATCGCAGAAATCAGGCAAGTATACGATTTATAATGAATTTACGAAGTTGGATGTTAAATTAGTCTTTTGTATGTACAGTTGCATAAACACATGAAATGACGCGTGATATTACCACCATGAGATCCGTGACCAAAAATGTAATCCAACGGCATATGATTTGCTATACTTTAGTTTAGAACAATAACAAGAAAAAAATCAACTATCTGTTCGTTTTCGTTAAATCGCATGTTCACACTTTTTGCTAATTATTGTGAATACTCTTGTAACGTGAAAATTGCTACATGTAAATAAATGATTATGTTATTTAATTGCTGCATACCTTGAAATAATTAACTAGCGTGAGACATCGTGAAATCGTGCGCCTCGAAGGCGAAATCATGATTTTCGTGATGTCATGTGAATTGACAAATTCGTGCTTGTAATTCGTGAATTAGGCTGGCTCGTATTCCAGCACAAATCTTGGGTGGGGTTGGATTGGGCGGCCACTAGGCGTATGAAAGAGTACTCTCTTCAAGGGCACCACCCGTGGGCGGTGGGTTAGCACCAATCACGGTAAACCCCCGTGAGAAGGACGACTCGCTCATCACGACCTAAAGGCGTGAATCCTTTTTAGACATGACATGCTAAAGACATGAAATGCTAATATACGTGAAATGCTAACATGAAACTTACAAACTTGGAATTGTTATCTCAGTTAAATTGCTATGCTAATGAACCAAAGAGAAGATTTACTTTACTTGTTAAACTGCTTAGAACTGCATGATAGGATGTCTTTTGTAATCAGCATGTTTAATCTTGTTGTCATTATCTCATTTAAATTGTTAACGCCTCTTAAATCCAGTATAAATTTGTATACCTTGCCTTGGGTTCTAACATCTACTTGCAGACCCTTGCTGACATACATTCATGTTTTTGGATGTATGTCAGATCCCGAGCTATAGCACCAGGAGGACTAGTTGAGATAGCTGAACCAGTGGACCAAGAACTGTCAAACCAGAGAATTTTCATTGCATTTCTTTTCATTGTTGTACGGTCATAAGACCCACTCTTCTTTCTCCATTTGTTGTAATTCCATTGAGACGGTTGAGATTGTAATAATGTTTTACTTATCTGTGTTGTTTTGAGTAATGCAAGCAAGAACCTGCAGTTTTTACACAGACGCTTATTGTGATAAGTCAAGGGGAAAAGAAAAGCAAAAGTACCTCCTCCTGACTTACACAAGCGGACCCGTTCGTGTCCTCGCTCTCAAGTCTAATGGGAAGCGTGGCGTGACAACAGGATGTTCAACTTCAATACCCATCGCCCGACAATAGTCTTCGAAGACTTATGAAGTAAATTCGCCCGCATTATCAAGACGTAGTTTCTTGATATGGTTATCGGGGAAATGAGCACACAACCTTATTATTTGTGCCAATAGCTTTGGAAAAGCTAGGTTTTGGGTGGACAAGAGGCATACATAAGACCATTTGGTTGATGCATCAATCAATACCATGAAGTACCGAAATAGGCCACTTGCGGGGTGAATAGGCCCGCAAATATCACCATGAAATCTCTCAAGGAAGCCAGGAGACTCTAATCCCACTTCCAAGAGGTATGGTCTCGTTATAAGTTTTCCCTTGAAACAAGGGAGACAGTGGAATTCACCCTTTTGAAGAATCTTCAGGTTCTTCAATTTGTGTCCACGGGATTCAGTGATGATGCGTCGCATCATTGCTGTTCCAGGGTGACCAAGTCTATTGCGCCAGAGTTGGAACTCTGGCAGTGATTGGCACGTCTGGTGCTCAGTCATATTGGCTTCTATTGGTTGAATGTATGTTTAGTAGAGACCCAACGGGAGTCCCTTGAATCGCTCACAGATGATCTTTTGGTCATCTTTCTGACGAGTGACATACAGATATTCAACCTTATTTTCATCTCTGGTTTCTAAGTGATAGCCGTTTAAACGGAAGTCCTTGAAACTTACGAGATTCCTATTTGATTTAGGAGAGAATAATGCATTATTTATTTAAAGTCTTGTGTTATTTGGGAGCAATATAATTGCTTCACCAGATCCTTCGATTATTTGGGACAGTCCTGAAATTGTGATAACAGGACCGTCATATTTATTTACGCTATTAAAATAGCAATGATCGCGAAGGATTGTGTGCGTCGAGGCACTGTCCACTAGGCACTCATACTTCATCTATATAAGCAAAAACGAAATTTTATTTGAGCGAAATGTAGACAACATTCAAAAATAAAAGTTCGTACTAAAGCAAATAAAAGATGAAGATACATCGAATTCTAAATGCATAGATAAAAGATGATGCTCAATCGAGCAGGTCGTCGTTCTCGAAGTCTTTTGCAGTAAACATTGTTGGCGGCTGAACAGCCGCCAAGTTTGTTTCAGGTAGAGACTTCTGGCTCGCCTGGTATAGATCCTAGAGGTGGCGAGGAGTGCGGCAGTTTCTGGACCAATGGCCAGTCATGCCGCATCTATGGCATTTATCCTCCCAGTTCTTCTTAGGAAGTGACACTTGCTCAGTGTTCTTTCGCTTCCATGTGAAGTTTCGCTTTCCCTTATTGTTTTTGTTTGTCTGGGGAGCTGCACCTTTTGGTTGCTTCATTATAGCTTTCCCTTTGGTGTTTTTAGCCTTCCTCTTGTTTTTCCACTTCTGGGGAGAAACGTGGTGGGCTTCAGGGATAGGGGCAGTGCCAGCTGGACGTAAATTATGAGTGGCAAGCAGTAAGTCTCGATTCTGCTCTGCCCTAAGTAGGCATGAGATCAGATCAGAGAATTTCGTGAAATTGCGTTCACGATCATGCTGCATGAGGATTGCATCTTTCTCGTGAAACGAGGTAAATGTCTTTTCCAACATGCGCTGTTCTGTCACTTCTTCACCGCACAACTTCAGGCGTGAGGTGATGTTATGAAGTGCAGAATTATACTCAGCGACAGACTTATAGTCCTGAAGCTGATGTTTTTCCACTCATAACTGGCACGCTGTAATATAACATCAATTTGATGTTTATACCGTGCCTCCAACGCTGTCCACAGGTCCTTTGGGTCCTCAACCGTTAAGTATTCTGCCTTTAAGGTCCGATCTATATGTTTCCTAATGTAGATTATGGTTTTCGCCTTATCTACATCAGATACAGTGGTTGGAGTACCGCTGCTAGATGCAGCAGAAGCATCGGCCGCTGCTGGGGCCGAGTAAGGAGCCAAAATGGACCCAAGAAGGGCCATCGAACGCAAGTGGAACTTCAGGTCCACTCGCCAACTCAGGTAATTCTTCCCTGCAGAGTCAAGGACTTCGAAATCGATGTTTGCCAATTTTGCCATTTATCTACGCAATTTAAAATAAGCATGAATTAATTAAAATTGAAATTCAAGCATAACAAATAAAGTAAGCAAAATATGGGGATCGGCCAGATACCCAAAAATGTACAAAGTCCAAAGTCCGAATATACAGTTCATAAAGAAAAGAAAAATACAACTTGGAAACCCAGAATGGGTGTCACGCCCCGCTTCCCAAAAACGTGGAGGCGAAGCGTGAGAAGGTCCGCTCAGACTTGAAGCTACAAAGCTACAAGTCCGATAAGCGTCAATCAAAATTTAACTGCAGGTCCTTGCAACGCGAAACGAAACAAAGATAATAATAACGAAAAGAGACAAAAGAAACATCTCAGAATATCCACAATAATAAATCTCAACATCGCAGAAAAAGCCACCAGGCTAAAATAAAAGAGTCTAAAAGAGGCCCAGCATGGCCAACAAAAGTACGAAGTACGAAAACAAGGAAAAGGTGCAAGCACCGACAACTAACATCAACCTAAAGCAAAAGCAAGTAAAATCAGTCTCTAAGACTGGTCTCCGGTGTCCTCGAACTCCTCAACGAACGTAGGCTCGGGCTCAGCGTCAGCAAACACCTCGTCCTCAACAACTGTCTCTGGCTCAGGGTCTAACATGTGACACCCAAAAGAGCAAGGGGCACATGTCAGCAAGTCTACAAGAGACTTGTGCAAGGAAACTGAAAGAGGTAACAGTAAAGCAACCTGGCAGTTCTAGCATGATGCAATGACATGGCAGTTAAAGTAATGAGTGCAACAGATAAAGTAAAGTAAAGTAAAGTACGAGCATGGCATGGCATTCACAAGACAAGTACAAGACTAGTAAAGTAAGCACCTCGTGCACAGAGATTCCGTCTTTTGGCTAGAGTGGCTGCGCGGGCCAACTCCTAAGCTCAAGTAACCCTTTATCCCTACCCCTCAACGTGTATTGAGCCAGGGCCTTACCCCCGAACTTGGAATGCTCGCTTCTGGATCACGAGCCAGGAAGTGTTTTAAACAAGTATGGCGTAGGGGTGCACCTAGCCGGACAAGGAAGTACAAGTAGTGTAGCGTGTGCTACGAATGCAACATTCAATGCATGGATGACATGTCATGGCAAGTAGTAAAGCGTACAGGTAAGGAAAGTAAACGTGACAGTTTAGTATGCATGAACAACAAGTTTAAGGGTTGGATCTAGCTTCGTTGTCAAGCTAGATCAATTAGGTGACGGATCTAGTTTCGTTGTCAAACTAGATCAAGTAGGCGTCTAGCCAGCTATCATTTCACTGACTAGTCTCTTTTACGCTAAAAACAAGGAAGTGGCCTAAAAACATGGCCCTACACAAGAGTTGGCAAGTTTCACTTGCCTGTAATTATCACGTCAAGGAAACACCGTCCAACGAGTCCAAAGTCACAATTCCTACGTGCACAAGTCCACCGGCCTACATCCGTTTTATTAATCTTGATTAGTGATTGCTAAAACATTTAAAATACTTTAAAATACTGATTTTTAGTCTTGGTTAGCATGCAATTGGGTTGGGGGTCCTAGGGGTGCAAAGCGTTACCTCAACACGACGCGAAAGCTACACCGGCGTCGGGTAGCGACACCGGGGGTTGGAATAAAAGATCGCGCTCCAAGTCCAGATTCCAATTAGATTCCTCGCTGGAAATTTCAGAGCAATCAACCGGGGCGACGATTCCAGATTCCAAAGCTAGCACATGCGACGACGGGCTACGACGTGTCGCAATGTCGTACGCGGCGAATCCTTGAAGAGAGCGCACCTAGATGGGGCCCACAGTAGTCCTAGGGACCTTTGGGGGACCCACAATACCTCTGGAGAACTTGGGGGGCCCACGGAGGAAAGTGGTGCGACGGATGCGGGGTTGCGACGAGTGGCTCTCGGTCGTACACAGCCAATGCGGGGACTTGGCTCGGTCAGACGCGGGAGAAGGGGGCTGTGCAGCGTTTGGGTCGGTCGCAGCAGCGGTGCGGGGCTGTCTCCTTCGGTTAGAGCGGTAGGGCGGGTCGGTCGTGCGCTTGGATGCGAGGGCTGTGACGTTGCTATGTTGCTGCGTTGCAATCCTCGGTCGGTGCGGGCGACCCGTTCGGTCAGGCGCGAGCGGTGGCAAGCGAACGGGGCGGGGGTCGATGCGGAGCGGAGATGCGGCCAAGCCCTCGGTCAGACCGAGGGCTTCTCTCGGTCGGAGCAGTTGAACGGTGGGGCGGCTGCGCTGCGATGCGGAGCGGGGTTGGGTGCGGAGCGGCTAGCGGTCGGAGCGGGAGATTTGGCTTGGTTTTCTCGGTCGGTGCGGCAGCTGCTCGTCGCAACGTTGCGACGAATCGTCGCAACGTCAATTTTGGGTTTTGGAAGAGGCTAGGGTTAATTTCTTGCGAAAATAGGTCTTCCTAGGGGTTGTTTATATAGTGTAGATGGGTTGACTTAGTCTAGGGCTAAATCTAATAAGATTAGAAGTTTAAAATAATTTAAAATTTGAAATTCAACTTCTCCAACTCACCCAAGGATTTGACCTGGTCCAAATGAGCTGGAAATTGGCTCAAAAATTCTTTAAAACTTTTAAAACTCAAATAAATTTTATTTGGCCGAAAATAATTTAAAAATTAATTATTAAAAATATTTTAAAACTTGTTAAAAATATAAAAGTGGTCAAATGAACTCCAAAAATTATAAAATAAATATCGTGGTGATCATGATGACGAAAGTGAGCTAACTAAGAAGACGGATCTCTATTTCGACGTCAGACGACGAAACTAAAAATAGAAACGTCTCCAGTCAAAAGTGAAAATCGTCACGTCTCATCGAGTAAGTTTAAATTGTGGGAAAACGACTCGAGAAGTGTCGTTCCAAGATAGTGCCATTATTTAATACTCTCAGAGACGTTCACAACGGCATATCACATAAAAGTGTTCACAATCAAATAAAGTCTAAAATAAACACGTGCACGGCCAAAAGCACGTGCACGAACGAAGCACAACGAAAACGTACCGTTACATCCTCCCCACCTTAGAAATGATTCCGTCCTCGGAATCGACATCAAGCACTGCTCGGGAAAAGGTGCGGGAAGCGCTCTCTCATCTCATCTTCACGCTCCCAGGTGGACTCACCGGGGGAACCGTGATGCCACTGCACTCGAACCAAGTCGACGGTCTTATTCCTCAGCTGCTTCTGTCGACGATCCAAAATCTCAACGGGCTGCTGATCATAAGACAGATCCGGACGTACCGTAATCTCCGAGAAATCCACAGCGTGGGATGGATCACTAACGTATCGACGTAACTGAGATACGTGAAATACGTCGTGAACTCCCACAAGCGACGGTGGCAACGCCAAGCGATAAGCCACAGCTCCAACTCTCTCCAGGACATCAAACGGTCCAATGTACCTCGGACTCAGCTTGCCTCTCTTCCTGAATCGAATAACTCTGCGGTTCGAAGAAATCTTTAGACAGACGTGATCGCCAGGCTGAAACTCCAAAGGCCTCCGTTTAGCATCGGCCCAATGCTTGAAACGGTCCTGCACAATCCTCAGCTTCTCCCGGATATTCCTCACAACATCCATGGCCTCCATGATCATCTCCGGTCCTAACAGCTCCCGATCTCCAACGTCATCCCAGCTCAGTGGCGATCGACATTTCTTTCCATATAGCGCGGCGAAAGGCGCCATTCCAATACTCGCCTGGTAGCTGTTATTGTAGGCAAACTCAACGTGATGGAGATGATCCTCCCAAGATCCCTTAAAGTCCAGCATGCAAGCTCGCAACATATCCTCCAAAATCTGAATCGTCCTCTCGGACTGGCCATCCGTCTGCCGGTGGTACGCCGTGCTGAAACTCAGACTCGTACCCAAGCTCTTCTGCAGACTCTGCCAAAACTGAGATGTGAATCTCGTGTCTCTGTCTGACACGATACTCACGGGGACTCCGTGAAGTCGTACGATCTCCTGCACGATTCACGTTACATCACTATCTAAACTAGGAAAAGGAAATAGAAACGGAGAGTAAACGTATTTACCTCCATGTATCTCCTCGCTAGCGTCTCGGTAGACTGTCCTACTCGAAAGGGAATAAAGTGCGTGGATTTGGTCAATCGGTCTACGATCACCCAAATCGCATCGTTCTGCTTCGGACTCCGAGGTAGTCCAGTCACGAAATCCATAGTGATGTGCTGCCACTTCCACTCCGGAATCGGAAGCGGTTGTAGCAACCCTGCCGTACGCTGATGCTCCGCCTTTACTTGTTGGTAAACCAAGCACTTGGCTACTCTCCGAGCCACACTCCTCTTCATACCATGCCACCAAAAGTTCAGACGAAGATCCTTGTACATCTTGGTCCCACCAGGATGCACAGAATACGGCGAACTGTGTGCCTCGACCAATAATTCCTCTCTGATATCTCCAGCTGGCACACACAACCTGGCTCCAAATCTCAACGAACCATCCTCGTGAATCAAGAAGTCAGTCCGCAGACCGGCTTCCACCTGCTCCCGAATCTTCACCAGCTTAGCATCTCCAGCCTGTCCAGCCTTGATCCTATCCACGATCGTCGATTGTATCTGCATGCTCATCATCGAAGAAGTCTCTCCAGGAAGAATAATCTCGATACCAGTCTCGCAAAAATCCTGCTGCAATCTCCACTGCGAGGTCAACATCATCACCGCTGGAAGTCTGCTCAGCGCATCCGGAACCACATTCACCTTGCCAGGGTGGTACTGCAAGTCAATCTCATAGTCTGCCATGAGCTCCAACCATCGTCGCTGTCGCATGTTGAGCTCCTTCTGTGTAAAGATATACTTCAAGCTTTTGTGATCGGTGAAGATCTTCACCTTCTTACTCAGCAGGAAGTGCCTCCAAATCTTCAGCGCAAACACGACGGCAGCCAACTCCAAATCATGTGTCGGGTAATTCTTCTCATGAACCTTGAGCTAACGAGAAGCATACGCAACCACATGCCCATGCTGATGCAACACACATCCAAGACCCTTGCCAGAAGCATCGCAAAAGATCTCGAATCCTCCACTCCGATCAGGCACAGCTAGTACAGGGGCAGTCGTCAATCTCTCTTTCAGAATACCAAAAGCCTTCTCGCAATCATCAGACCAAACATAAGGTACATCCTTCCGCGTAAGTCTGGTCATCGGCTCAGCAATCCGAGAAAAAGTCCTTAATGAAACGTCGGTAATAGCCTGCAAGTCCAAGGAAACTCCGAATCTCTGACGCCGACTGCAGAACCGGCCACTCTCTGATGGCCACTATCTTCTCGGGATCCATCACCAGACACCACATGCCCGAGAAAGGCAACTCTATCCAGCCAGAACTCGCACTTGGAATACTTAGCATACAAACGATGCTTCCTCAAGATCTCCAACACTGTCCTCAAGTGCGATGCATGCTATTCCTCTGACTTTGAATAGATAAGAATATCGTCAATGAAGATGACGACGAACTTGTCTAGAAAGTCGTAGAAGACCAGATTCATCAGGTTCATAAAGACTGCGGGCGCATTGGTTACACCAAATGGCATAACCACGAACTCGTAGTGACCATACTTCGTCCTGAAAGCTGTCTTCGGGATGTCGTCCTTCTTCACCTTAAGCTGATGGTAGCCACTTCTCAAATCCAATTTAGAGAACACCCTCGATCCTCCGAGCTGATCAAAGATGTCCTCTATCCGAGGCAAGGGATATTTATTCTTGATAGGCACAGCATTCAGCTCCCGGTAATCCACACACATGCGACGCGAACCATCCTTCTTCTTCACCAGCAACACCGGTGCTCCCCACGGAGACACGCTAGGATTGATGTATCCTTTCTGCAAAAGCTCGTCCAGCTGCCTACGCAACTCCTCCAACTCTGCTGGAGCCATCCGATACGGCGCCTTCGAAATAGGCTGCGCTCCCGGCATAAGATCGATTGAAAACTCGAGAGCTCGATCGGGTGGCAGTCCAGACATCTCCTCAGGGAAGACGTCGTCGAATTCACGTACCACGGCTGGTCTATCCTGCTCCATCTGCATAGCAACAAGCTCCACCGGTCTGGCCCGAAACCTGACGGGGCCAAGCGAACTGCTACCTCGACTGAACTCAAACACCGGATGTCCGGGGATCTCGAACACCACCTTCTTCCTCCGACAATCGATCGTAGCATAGAAGCTCGCAAGCCAATCCATCCTGAGCACGGCATCGTAGTTGATGATGTCGTGGACAATGAAGTCAGTGTAAAGCTCATGTCTACAGACCACCAAAGGGCAAGAAGTGCACCCACGATGCACCGAGATCACGCCATTTCCCGTGACGATGTTCTAACTCTTGGGAAGAGGGGAAGTCGTCAAGGAATGCTTCTCCACGAAGCTCCGAGAAATAATGCACATTGATGCACCTGAGTCAAAGAGGACTCGTGCAGGAAACGTGCACACCAAAATCACACCTAACAAACAATCTAACAATCAAACCCTATTCTAACAAACAATCATATGCAATCAATTCATACGTAAGCTAAAATCAAAACTATCTAAGGAAGAAAACAACTAGTTTGAGGGTTACCTGCGATAACCACATCCACAGCTTCGCTCTCCACTGCCGTCATCAGGTAAGCCTGCCTCCTCGGCTGTACGGCCTGCTGAAAAGCCTGCCCCTGAGGGGCGAGAGGTGCTCCACGACCTGCAGGTACAGGTGCTCTCTGCTGCAACGGCTGTGCGGCAACGGGATCCTTCCAAGGTAGCTTAGATCTCGGGCAATCCTTCATAGCATGAGTAGGATCTCCACAAACCAGGCACTGTCCCAACATCTTCCTACACTGATCCTTGATATGCCCGGTCTTGCCACAGAAATGGCAAGTCTTCAGAGTAGGCTCTCCTGGCCTCTTGAACTGTACCGTCTGATTAGGCCTGGTCCCAGGCCTAACCACTCCTCTGACCTGCTCCATAGGCCTCTTCCCGGCTCCAGAAATCAGTCCTCTCTTCTGCTTTGCAATCCTCTCCTGTCTCCGAGCAGCTACCAGCAACTTCTGATAAGACTCCATGTCCGTCGTAGACACCAGACTCTGCAAGTCCAGAGAAAGACCCTGTAGAAACTTCTGAGCCTTCTCCTCAGCATCCTCTACCATCTTTGGCGCGAAGCAACTCAATCTAGTAAACTCCTGGTGGTACTGGTCCACCGTCAGATTCCCCTGCTTAAGCTCAATGAAGCGCTGCAACATCTCCCTCCTAGCAGCCTTCGAAAAGTACTCCTCATCGAATCTAGACTTGAAAGTAGCCCAAGGTATGGGGCTCACCAGCAACTCCTCCTCTGCATCCCACCAATTTCGGGCATTATCTTTAAGCTGCCTCTTTGCCAGATCAACCCATCCAGCCGGGTTGACCTTCGACATCTTCAGATTATCCTCGGTGTTCCTGATCCACTCCTCTGCAGGCAACGGTCCTTCAGATCCATCAAAGTACGTCGGGCCCAGCTCCCGAAACTGCTTTGCTCCTGGCTCGTGGCGAGGAGCACTCTGAGTGTTCTGGAGCATGCCCTGCTGTACCTGCATCATCTGATGCATCATCCTCATGATCTCAGCATTGGTGGGCTCTCTATCCGGCTCCTCAGCACGATTGGGCCCACTGCCAGATCGGGTCTGTCGTCGTCCAGCCATCTAAGGACATAGAAGACGAGCAAACAAATTAGACTCAAAGCTTAATGACTTGGATGTTGCAATTTATTTAATGGATATTCCGTTTATTATCGTTGTTCCGTTAGTTCGCAATCGCAAGATCGACCTGCATGGGCCACCAACAAAACCTGTCACGCCCCGCTTCCCAAAAACGTGGAGGCGAAGCGTGAGAAGGTCCGCTCAGACTTGAAGCTACAAAGCTACAAGTCCGATAAGCGTCAATCAAAATTTAACTGCAGGTCCTTGCAACGCGAAACGAAACAAAGATAATAATAACGAAAAGAAACAAAAGAAACATCTCAGAATATCCATAATAATAAATCTCAACATCGCAGAAAAAGCCACCAGGCTAAAATAAAAGAGTCTAAAAGAGGCCCAGCATGGCCAACAAAAGTACGAAGTACGAAAACAAGGAAAAGGTGCAAGCACCAACCACTAACAGCAACCTAAAGCAAAAGCAAGTAAAATCAGTCTCTAAGACTGGTCTCCGGTGTCCTCGAACTCCTCAACGAACGTAGGCTCGGGCTCAGCGTCAGCAAAAACCTTGTCCTCAACAACTGTCTTTGGCTCAGGGTCTAACATGTGACACCCAAAAGAGCAAGGGGCACATGTCAGCAAGTCTACAAGAGACTTGTGCAAGAAAACTGAAAGAGGTAACAGTAAAGCAACCTGGCAGTTCTAGCATGATGCAATGACATGGCAGTTAAAGTAATGAGTGCAACAGATAAAGTAAAGTAAAGTAAAGTACGAGCATGGCATGGCATTCACAAGACAAGTACAAGACTAGTAAAGTAAGCACCTCGTGCACAGAGATTCCGTCTTTTGGCTAGAGTGGCTGCGCGGGCCAACTCCTAAGCTCAAGTAACCCTTTATCCCTACCCCTCAACGTGTATCGAGCCAGGGCCTTACCCCCGAACTTGGAATGCTTGCTTCTGGATCACGAGCCAGGAAGTGTTTTAAACAAGTATGGCGTAGGGGTGCACCTAGCCGGACAAGGAAGTACAAGTAGTGTAGCGTGTGCTACGAATGCAACATTCAATGCATGGATGACATGTCATGGCAAGTAGTAAAGCGTACAGGTAAGGAAAGTAAACGTGACAGTTTAGTATGCATGAACAACAAGTTTAAGGGTTGGATCTAGATTCGTTGTCAAGCTAGATCAATTAGGTGACGGATCTAGTTTCGTTGTCAAACTAGATCAAGTAGGCGTCTAGCCAGCTATCATTTCACTGACTAGTCTCTTTTACGCTAAAAACAAGGAAGTGGCCTAAAAACATGGCCCTACACAAGAGTTGGCAAGTTTCACTTGCCTGTAATTATCACGTCAAGGAAACACCGTCCAACGAGTCCAAAGTCACAATTCCTACGTGCACAAGTCCACCGGCCTACATCCGTTTTATTAATCTTGATTAGTGATTGCTAAAACATTTAAAATACTTTAAAATACTGATTTTTAGTCTTGGTTAGCATGCAATTGGGTTGGGGGTCCTAGGGGTGCAAAGCGTTACCTCAACACGACGCGAAAGCTACACCGGCGTCGGGTAGCGACGCCGGGGGTTGGAATAAAAGATCGCGCTCCAAGTCCAGATTCCAATTAGATTCCTCGCTGGAAATTTCAGAGAAATCAACCGGGGCGACGATTCCAGATTCCAAAGCTAGCACGTGCGACGACGGGCTACGACGTGTCGCAACATCGTACGCGGAGAATCCTTGAAGAGAGCGCACCTAGATGGGGCCCACAGTAGTCCTAGGGACCTTTGGGGGACCCACAATACCTCTGGAGAACTTGGGGGGCCCACGGAGGCAAGTGGTGCGACGGGTGCGGGGTTGCGACGAGTGGCTCTCGGTCGTACACAGCCAATGCGGGGACTTGGCTCGGTCAGACGCGGGAGAAGGGGGCTGTGCAGCGTTTGGGTCGGTCGCAGCAGCGGTGCGGGGCTGTCTCCTTCGGTCAGAGCGGTAGGGCGGGTCGGTCGTGCGCTTGGATGCGAGGGCTGCGATGTTGCAACGTTGCTGCGTTGCAATCCTCGGTCGGTGCGGGCGACCCGTTCGGTCAGGCGCGAGCGGTGGCAAGCGAACGGGGCGGGGGTCGATGCGGAGCGGAGATGCGGCCAAGCCCTCGGTCAGACCGAGGGCTTCTCTCGGTCGGAGCGGTTGAACGGTGGGGCGGCTGCGCTGCGATGCAGAGCGGGGTTGGGTGCGGAGCGGCTAGCGGTCGGAGCGGGAGATTTGGCTTGGTTTTCTCGGTCGGTGCGGCAGCTGCTCGTCGCAACGTTGCGACGAATCGTCGCAACGTCAATTTTGGGTTTTGGAAGAGGCTAGGGTTAATTTCTTGCGAAAATAGGTCTTCCTAGGGGTTGTTTATATAGTGTAGATGGGTTGACTTGGTCTAGGGCTAAATCTAATAGGATTAGAAGTTTAAAATAATTTAAAATTTGAAATTCAACTTCTCCAACTCACCCAAGGATTTGACCTGGTCCAAATGAGCTGGAAATTGGCTCAAAAATTCTTTAAAACGTTTAAAACTCAAATAAATTTTATTTAGCCGAAAATAATTTAAAAATTAATTATTAAAAATATTTTAAAACTTGTTAAAAATATAAAAGTGGTCAAATGAACTCCAAAAATTATAAAATAAATATCGTCGTGACCGTGATGACGAAAGTGAGCTAACTAAGAAGACGGATCTCTATTTTGACGTCGGACGACGAAACTAAAAATAGAAACGTCTCCAGTCAAAAGTGAAAATCGTCACGTCTCATCGAGTAAGTTTAAATTGTGGGAAAACGACTCGAGAAGTGTCGTTCCAAGATAGTGCCACTATTTAATACTCTCAGAGACGTTCACAACGACATATCACACAAATGTGTTCACAATCAAATAAAGTCTAAAATAAACACGTGCACGGCCAAAAGCACGTGCACGAACGAAGCACAACGAAAATGTACCGTTACAATGGGTCCCTATATTTTCCAATGTACAACGTCGTCTTCATTTTTTCGGTACGCCGGTCTATGGCAAAAATACATATAATCCTCACTTACAAATTCTCTCAAAAAAGAAAATTAAATTGCAAGTAATTTAAATGGTATCAAATTGGCCAATCTCAAAAATCACATTTTAGCTTACATAAACATCCACGCAGTTTATAAATGCTACAGGCACAAAATAAACAACCACGCATGTATATAACACAGGCTTATAAAATATTGGAAAATAAACTATAAAATATAATAATCTCTCGGACCACGGGGAGACGTCATACACCGTTAGGCTAGTTTACTAACGGCAGAGCGGTCGCAGGATCCTTAAGATAATTATATTTTGAAAAAAAATCCTAAAATTCCATAATTTAATAATAATGCAATAGTGTTATAAATTTTGCAATATGAAGTGACAAGTTCATAACCAAGAAATGATATAGATTAATAATGTAAAGGGGCCGCAGGCCCATAAATATTAATCTGTGTAATATTTCATTAATAATTAGGCTGCAGGCCCATTTGCCAAAAATCAACAAAATGAATATTGCAATAAAATCTACTAGGTTTCAGGCCATTAGAAGTCAAAATAAAATTGTTAACATTTGGGCTGCAGGCCCAGGGTTAAAATTTTAATTAACAATTTAAAGATTGCAATAAGAATTAATGGGCTTCAGGCCCGTATTTAGTAGGAAAAAAATAACTGTTAAGTAATTGGGGCTGCAGGCCCATAGAATTTATTAAGTTATTGGTAGGCATAAATAGGCTGCAGGCCCAACAACAAAGCTACCAATTTTAATTAAATTAAGCAAAATCAGCCATTAAGCCCATTTTTGGGTTGTGGAATACAAAGAATCCCAAAACCCTAAGTCTGTCCCCTCAAATTCCACCCAATCTGTTACTGGTTTCGGCTCGCGCCGGTGGACAGAAGTCCCCCCCACCTTGGGGGGTACTGCGACAGAAACCGCGCGGCGGAAAGCCCCCCGTCGGCCAGACAAAAGACCCCCCCGCCGGGGGGGGCGTAGGGGGGGCGGCGCACAAAAACGAAAACCCCCCGCTGGGGGGTCGGCGACCGAAAGGCTCCCCCTGGGGGGGGGGGCGACCCCCCCCGCTGGGGGGCGGTAACCGAACGGCCCCCCATCGGGGGGGGGGGTGCACAAAAACGAAAACCCCCCCCGCTGAGAGGGGGGGGGGGGGCGCTATGAACGAAGACCCCCCGCTGAGGGGGGTGGCGCCACGAACGAAGACCCCCGCTGGGGGGCGCCACGAACGCCCCCCCCGTCGGGGGGGGGGGGGGGGGGGGGGGCGTCAGAATAGGCCCCCCGGCTTTGGGGGGGGGGGGGGGGGCGGGGATCGGGAGACCCCCGCCGTCGGCGGGGGCAGGGGTAAGAACCCCCTCTTCGGGGGGGGGGATTAGGGCTGTTTAATTTTAATTTTATTTTTTTAATTATTATTTATTGTATTTTATCAAGGCATGATATTGTATTTAGCAGATTTTAAACAAGCCATAAAGAGGTTGTAAAAAATCATGGCTAAAATAAAAATTTGTTTATCTACGGGATCGACGGATATTACCTCTAGATTGAAAATCTAGGAAAGAGCCAAAAACTAGAAGATCCGTAGCGAGAAAATTCCACGCTCCAAATACGCCCAAGAGGAAATACGCAACGTTCAGCTGCAACCAAAGATTCCTTCGCGCGTAACGAAATAGAGGAGTGTAACAAAGTAGGGGATAGAATTTTCTGCGGGGAGAGAAGCTCAAAATTGTAGAGCCAAACGTGCTGATAACGTGTTTGAGATAATCTTGGAAGAGAATTAACCATGGCAACAAGCCATGGTGATTTATTTATAAAATCCCTTAGGCAACCCAAAAGCCTAGGATACCAAAAGTCTTCACCCCTTAATTTGGTGGAGTAAATGGGTGGATAAGTGGTGGGGAGGCCAAAGGCCTTACTCCCCACTCATAACAAATAGTTAGTTAATTAAAAAAACAAGGGTTTTTTTTTCATATTAGTCCCTTTACGCGTAATTTGATATTAGTCCCTTAATTCTTCGTATTTTGAGTTTAATCCTTCAAATCTCAAGCCGTTAACCTAAATAGTCTCTTCATCCTATATTTTGTTAAATAGTTAGATTAATTAACGATTAATTAACAACTAGTTTTAATTAACTACAAATTAAGCCCTAATGAAGGGAGACGGAGGAGGGGGTGGAGGCGGACCTCCTCCCCGCCCGCCGCTCTCCCCCTCCCCTTCCCCCTTCATTCCCCTCCTCTCCTTCATCCCCCTTCATCCCCGTTGTCGCTCCCCCTCCCCCTTCATCCCCCACCTCCCCCACCACCACCTCCCCCTCCATCCCCCACCTCCTCATCCCCCTTATTCATGCCGTCGATCTCCCCTCCTCCCCGCCGATCTCACCCGCCTCCTTGCCCTTCATCCCCATCCTCCCCACCGTCGCTCTCCCCCACCTCCCCCTGCATCCCCCTCCTCTCTCCTCCTCCCCGCCACCGGGAGAGCTCTTCCCAGCCGCCTCATCCCCCTCATCCCCCTCCTCCCCGCTGCCGATCCCTCCTCCTCCCCATAACCCCCCTCCCCCGTCGATCTCCCCATCCTCCCCACTGCCGATCCCCCCTCCCCCATCATCCCCTCTCCTCACCGCCGCCACCCCTCCTCCTCCTCCTCCCCCCCCTTCATCACGGTCGCTGTCGCCGCGAACAAGTGGACACGTCAGCACCAACAGCCACGTCAGCATTAACGGCTTTTTTAACAGAAAATTAGAGTGGGTGGACTTTTGGTTATAGTAAATGATTTGAGGGATTAAACTCAAAATTCAAAGATTTAAGGGAATAATATCAAATTTTGCAAGATTTAAGGGACTAATATGAGAAAAACACAAAAAACAAATAGAAACTAAACAAAAAAGAGCTTTTAGCACATGGCAATATTTTCGATTCAAAATTTATATTTTTAAAGTGAAAAATTGGATTATCATCAAACTAGACCTGGAATTTTAGGCAAGAGCAGTGCATGTGGATTAATGGAAAATTGGCAAGGTTCAAATAAGTTTAATCCGTTGGATAAACTCAAAGAAAGAGTTACCAAGGCTCATAGCCGTGGTCCTCTATATATTCATTTCAATGGTATATCAAGGATCCCCACTACTAAGTAGTAGGGAGTAATGGAGGGATAGATGGCCTCTCTCACTTATAACACTCCCCATTATCCATCCATTTATTTGGTCTTAGCGTATAAAGCTAAGTGGGTGGATACTTCTAAATCCAGAGTAATTGTGTTTGCCTCGTAAACCTTAGTTGTGGAAAACCCAATGAGAAAAACCAACAGCTTAAGGAAAAAGAGTACAACCCACATGTTATTCCCCCTGAACCATATATGCTTCAGGCTTGTAGATATCCTATGTATCTATACACCAATATCCTATGTATCTATACATCTTCCATAAAATTTCGAAAAGAAAAACAAAATACAATAATCACTCATCTATACAAGTTGCACTCATATATGAAAGCTGCTGAAACTAAGGGAGCTCTGACGTGATATGCTCTGCGAACTTGCCATATGGTTCCATGTCTATAGACTTTGACCCAGTCGTCACTGTGTTTGAAAGGTACTGCTGGACCTGGCAGTGCATATATTCGATTTGATTCTTGGATGATGAGCTTCTTGGAATAGAAGTATGATGTAGACTTAGGATGATGCTGTGTAGATCTTCAGGAGGTGGCTGTTCATTTTGTGCTTAGTCATCGCGATGATCTTTAACCTGCATATGCAAATATATTTCCATGGTTTCTGATCATTGACCCTTGGAGTTAGCGCAGAAGCTATGTATCCATGGTCCAGTGTTGCGCCGCAGGCGCTGCACTGTATCTGGCTAACAACTTTACTGCAAACGCTCTATAAAGACACATGTAGTTGGCCAAATAAAGGAGTTGGGCACTTCAGGACCTAGGATATTCTCGGCCTCTTCCAGCTAGAGGAAAAAGTCTTCAATATGCATCCATACAACCAGTTGGTGTATATAGTGGAATGCAATTGTCTAGTTTCTTCATCAACTTCGGGTGAATGAAGTTCTCATTTGCAAGATGATAAGTCATCTACTCATCTTTAGGATGATGCTTTCATCTTCTGTTGATTATTCATCTTCTGGATGATTATTTCATCTTCAGAATGATGGTATCATCATAAGGACGATATTTTCATATTCGAGATGAGTATTTCATCTTTATGATGATGGTATCTTATTCAGGATGTACATTCATCTTCAGGATGATGTTATCATCTACAGGATGAGTATTTCATATGCAAGATGATAGTTTCATCTTCAGGGTGTCTATTCATCTTCAGGATGATGGTTTCTGTAAGTCAAGTTGCCTAGGTCATTCATATCATATTTGATAAATATGCTTAAACAGATAATTCGGTATACGCTTCAAGAGATCCGATGAGATTTGAGTTATTTACAAAAATGAACTCAAATCTTTTCTTTTGCTCTTATAAAGATGAAAAGCACAACCTAAAGTAGGAGTCCTCTAAGGTATTTTATTGGTTGTATTGTATTTTATTTATTATAGGATAGATGTCCCAAAAATCTATCCAGGCAATAAGAGAAATTTATGAGGTAATGTTGTCACAACATCCATAGCAACATAGACCAAAATTTCATTTGCCTATCGTATGGGTTTTTCGCAATTATAACCAGGTAGTCTGATGCATCATATTTATTTATTTTGTAAGTGAATCAAGCTCATCTTACTAGATTATTACCTGAGTTCAGCGAATTTAACCACTAAGCTATAGCATAATGCTTATAACATACGATTTTATTTATTTATTTTTCTGTTTATACAATACTCATATAACCCACAGGTTTGATATCTTTTGATATTTGGACTTCAGGTCCAAACACATCACATTTCATAAGTGAGTCCAGCTCAACTTATTATTGCCTCGTTCCACATAATTTTGGTTAATCTCTATTGCTTCAGGCAACAGAGTGTGAAGACGATATTTTTAATTATCATTTAAATGACAAAAATGAACGTGAGTTATTGTCGACAAGTGTGTTTTTATTATCCAAATACCTCCCATGTACGTATATTATACATTTATATTTCAAATTATTCCTGATTCATCTCTTTAGGAGGTTCTGGAAAACGGAGAGGATATGGAAATGAGCTCAGTTTCTTGTGGTGGTATTGTTTAAAGGTCTCAATGAGTTATATTTCTCATTGATGACCCGTGGTATGTCTTCATCCATTAAGGACATCCACTTCTGCTACTGGTGGATTGCATCCATTATTATTGGAATGTCAATCCTAGCTGGATTTTTAGCAGCAGGGATGTGTGATTCTGACAATATTCAGATTGTCAGTTTAAATGTTTAAAAACTGTTTAACTGTTTCATAAGTGTGGATCTTCATGATCTCATCACATTCATGATATGGTGGATTGCATCCATTATTATTGGAATGTCAATCCTACCTGGATTTTTAGCAGCAGGGATGTGTGATTCTGACAACATTCAGATTGTCAGTTTAAATGTTTAAAAACTTTTTAACAGTTTCATAAGTGTGGATCTTCATGATCTCATCACATTCATGATATGGTCAATTGAGCTTCAGGCTCAGGGCAATAATTATGTTGAACCTAATAACAGGAAATTAAATAATCCTAAATGTAAAGGATCTTCAGGATCTAATCTTCACTATCGATTCTTTATATGAGACCCATCAAGGCACAATCTATAAGATGTGCTCTAAATGCTTTCCCCGTAA
Organism: Scilla litardierei; assembly: GCA_030789695.1. Lineage (NCBI taxonomy): Eukaryota > Viridiplantae > Streptophyta > Magnoliopsida > Asparagales > Asparagaceae > Scilla > Scilla litardierei. The sequence continues at coordinate 57,464,784 of CM061130.1, read as the reverse complement.
GGGGTGCTCAGAATCTATTTATCTGGGTTAATTATGCCCGAAAAATAGATCTAAGATGGCATTCTGATGGTTTAGAGTGGTGTTATGGAGACACCATCATGGCAACCAAATACCCTCATAAGAGAGATGTTTGGTGATGCTCTATATGCAAGGTGCATCGTCAAAAAATATGACCACAAGAGGGTCTTACTTTGATTAATGTCGCAACATGCAAAGTAGAATATTGATAAAACGATTTCCTCTGTTAGGAGGTCTCGGTAACTGTTTATGTGTGGTGATCAGGCACATATAAATAGGTTCTAAGTAGGCATTTTAATTGTCAACATTATAATTGCATGTCCCCATGCAGACACCAGTAACTGGAGTTAACGGATGAGAATATCGTTATTATCAATTTAATGACTTACATATAACCCATTTCTGGGTGTGAACACAAAACTTCAGGGAGTTCAATTTTCTTCCAGTTGTTAAATATAATTGATTTCCCAGTGTTATCCAAAAAAATCCGCAATAAGGTCAACTTCAATGAAGTTGAGCATAGAACTTGGGATATGAACCCGTCAAGGCATGATCTATAAGATGTGCAATAATGCCTCCCCCGTTTGGGGATCTCGGAATATATTCATCCACGATGGTTAATCCCGATGAATAAGTTCCACTGCGGTATTTTTGAGGATGGTATGAGGGTAAGTAACATCCCAACCAATATCCCAGTAAGGTAATATGTCTGTTGTGATTAATAATAATCGGGACTGCGATTGAATAACAAGGTTTTGATTATGACTATTTTAAGAGGATATATAGATGAGTACACTAATGTACATCATCAGCCCTATTAGAGAGTGAAATTTTTTAACTTTTATCCCTAAAATACTCTCAAGAGACCAAGAGGTCTTCATAATTTAATGATGATAGTAAACCATATCATATAAATTCTATTAGAGGAAGAACTGAGATTCAATATCCACGTGAAGTGGAGATGTTCTCGTAATCATTTTTCCCGTTAATGGTATAATGAAAATGTCACCATATTTGAAGAAACTTATAGTTTTCCTTTTATATAAGATTGGTAAATGATGTCTTGCATCAATAACGATCCAAGGTGGCATATTATATCATGCCAAAAGTAAGATTTGGACGAAAGTGGGCACTACAACTGTTCCTTTATCTTCATATGTTTGAATTTATTTGGGAAAAAGCTTCTGGCTTTATTGATTTTTAATATTTGAGAGTACGGGCGTATCCTTATATAGAGTATTCAGGCTTTGTAAAGCTTGAACCTCAAGTAGACGGCCCAAAAATAATTATCTACTGGATAAAATTAAGGGTGAAATGCTTTTTAAAGCATAAGTCCGATGCTATTTTTAAAAAATACTCGCTAATAACTATGGTCTGGTACTAGATTAAATTTTATTTTCATAAATATATTTGTCCTCATAGAATAGAATATCTATATATACAAAATAGGTAGATCGACAAACGTCGTCTAGACTAGATATGTATATATTTTCAATGACATAATCTAATGATATATCATATTACAAAAGCAATATGGGACTTTTCAGAACTTCTAGGTCTGATATAGGTCTGACATTGATTATTCCAAGTAGAGGTATATCGTGTCTTCCCTTTCTATATTTATATCCAGGACATTATATGTCATGGTCTTCCCTTGTTTTAAGTATTCCACTAATCTAATTTATGATAGACTTTTCAAAGTTTATGTGAATGCTTTAGTATGGTCTTCAGGCCATTTTATTGAGCCATTCTGGATTTATGTGGATAGAGGAACATGAATACGTGAGTAAAGATACGTTGGTGAGAAAAATTTAGTTCTCACTTTTATGCATGCACGACTTCAGGCGCGTGCATTATTCAAGACTAGATTCAAGAATCTTACCTTGTAACGTGAGTGTACTAAATAAATTAGCAGATTTATGGCATCTTCGGGTGCACATAATATTATATATTAAAATAGATATGATAGATCTATTTACCGCGAAGTACGCATCATTTAGACGTATGTCCAGAAGATGGAAGCATTAATAGTCGCATAATTCCAACGTATTTTATTTGGTTAGAAGGGTATTGACATTATATTTGAACTTCAGGTTCATTTGTCAATGCATATATGATTTAAATTTTTTTTTTGAAAAATTATTATTGTACCAGAATCATAGTTTGAGTACAAATGCATGAATAAATCATGCAAATTGCAAATAAACATGTAGTTCATATATATTACAAGCAATAACATATGCAAAAAAATATGAAACTACTAGATATAACATGCATAAGATGTATTTTCAACATAACAAGCAATTTATATAAAAAATACGTTTAATAATTACTTGGACCACGGGGAAACGTAATTACCAGTTAGGTTAGGTAACTAACGACAGAGCGGTCTCAGGGTATTTGTAATTATTAAATCATGAAGGATAAAAATTAAATCCAATTTTTATATAATTTGCATTTTTATTGAATTTAACATAATATTAAACAAATAATTAATATTATGAACCAAATCAACTAAAAAGTTGGCAAAATTAATCATTTGATGTTTCCTAATTTTTACAGAATTTTTCAGCAATATTCTGGATTTTTCTGCTAATTTTAAGGAAATTATAGTGGGAAACTGATATAAAATCTGTTTTTAATTATTTTAAAAGCATACTGGGCTTATGTTAGAGCTTCAGGCCCAAAACAACCAATAAACCTTAAATATCTAGTATTGGGCTGCAGGCCCATGGGCTAAATTTTTTTGCCCAAAAATACCAACTGGGGGAATACCATTTAAACATACCCTACACCTAATTTAAGGGTTATGGTTATGGTTTAGGAGGTAAACAGCCCCCCCTCTCATTTCAGATCGCGACCAGAGGGAGGGGGCTTGCGGCCGGAGCAGCGCCTCCCCCCTCCCCTTTTTCCGACGAGGCAGAGCCAGGGGTGGCCGAAGCAGCGTCTCCCCCTCCCATTTTTCCGGTGAGACAGAGCTAGGGGCGGCCGAAGCAGCGCCTCTCTAACGCCCCGCTTTCCAAAAGACAATGGAAGCAGGAGCGTCACGAGGTCCGCATGAACTGGAGCGGTGAGGCTCGAGTGCAATAAGCGTAAGTGATAACAATAATAAGGCAGGTCCTTGCGTTACATTTTAGAATAATAAGAAGCATTCAAAAGTAAAGCCACATCCAGAAAAGTGTCCGACAAGAAATAAAACGAAAGGCCACAGCTGGGCCAAAGTACAACAAAAGGAACATACACAAACAAAAGTACTGAAAGTAAACTAACGAAAACAGCAACGGGTAGGTCTAGTCCTCCATAGGGAAGGGCTCGGCGTCAATGGCGAACTCCTGCCTCATTAAATCAGGCGTCTCAAAAGGATCCTTCTGAGACTCTGGCTCGAGATCTGACATACATTCAAAAAGACATGAATGTATGTCAGCAAGGTCTGTAAGTAAAGGTCAGAACCCAAGGCAAAGTGTGCATATAGTATGAATTAAGAAATGACAATTATTTACATATAAGGTATCCACAACAACATTTTAAGGGATGACAATTTAAAAGCGAAGTAACAATAAACATCCCTAGCATGGCAGTTCTAAGCAGGCTGAAGTAAAGTAATGACATTTATTTTATTGGCATGGCACGTTCTAATTTCATGTCCGTGTCTTCTATTCACTCTTAGGGTTCCCGCCTTTAAGACGTGATGAGTAAGTCATTCTTCTCACAGGGGTATAATCGTGATTGATACTAACCCGCCGTATAGGCGGTGTTCTTGAAGACATGACCCCTACATATGCTTAGTGGCCATTCAACCCTAACCCACCCAAAAGTTTGTCGGAACACGAGCCGGCTAGTCGACTCACACGACATCACGATTTCACGATTCCGCCTTCGAGGCGCACACTTTTCACGATGTCACAACTTGTTAAACATTCCAAGACATGCATCATTTTAACGTTATCAACATTAATTTGTTTATACAACATTTTTCATAAGCAGGAGTGGGTTGAACAACATTTACAACAATTTTACAATAACGTTGAACATGAGTTTTTATTGAACATGCTACAGAAATCAGTTTTCTTCATTGTTGTTTAAAATTAAAGCTTATTGAATTATATATCGTTGGGTCGCATTTTTAGTCCAGAATATCATGGCATCGTTTTCATACGTCATTTCACGTATAGTTTTCAAGTTATACAGCATAAAGTAAAAGTGACGTATTAAGCATCAAACTTCAAAAATTCATATCTAATTATACACTTGCCTATTTTTCACGTTCTTGGTGTCATCGGAAACGTCTCGACGGGTACTATGCTACGGTGATAATGGTTCACTTGTTTGATTAAACACAAATTCAGATTAAGCTGTTTTGATCATAACAACATTATAGAAAGCTCCTACGTTGTCTAATCGGTCTATTTTATTTGGTCTTCTAAATTACGGTGTGGGTTATGGGTTATATGCTGAGGTACTAACCGTTACACAGCGAGTGGGGGTAGCGACAGCGATACGTGCAACGTCTACGGTCTGAAACTTGTCGCGAAAGCGAGGGAAATGATAGACAGCGGCGTCTGGAGGCTCTGCAGGTGGTTGCGAGGGTTGCATCGAGTTCCCAGGGCTGACATCGTCAGATTTGAGGCTGGGCGATGTGTGCACGGCCTGACGGTGTGGGGAGGAGGACAGCAGGTGTTAAGTCGGCATGTGGCGGAGAGGAGGACTGCGCCTGGGCTGTGATGGGCATGGGGAGGAGAAGAATTGGGTGGGGCTGGAGGGGTGAGGTGAAGGGATGAAGGCAGGTCAGACGCACGGAGAAGATGGCCACGCGAGGGAAAGAATGGTGGTTGCTCCGGCGTGCTGCCCACAAGCAAGATGATCGGAAAAGAAAATTGGGTGAGGGGTGATGCCGTGCAGCGCTTAGGAGGAGCTGGGAGTGGCTTGCGTGGAGTTGCGCGCGAGGATGAGGAGAGGGTGGTTTTTTGCAAGGAAGAAGAAGAACTGGGCTCGGGGTGTTGCGCCTGGGAGAGAAGAGGAGGGTTGCACGTGAACACCTAGGGGAAATAGGGTAGATTTCTTTAAGAGCTGGGTTGCTTGGTTTTTTTGGTGTTTTTGCTTGTTGCGTGAAAGCTAGGAAGAGTTTTCATATTAGTTTTTATATAGGGTAGGTAGATGTTAGCTTTGTAGAGGAAATAGAGAGAAGGAGAGTGGTCACGTGGGAAGCAATGGGAGCTGATCTCGTGGGATATATGGGGAGAAATACTGGAAGGTTAGTTGTCTGGGTTGGAGGAAATGGGGGAAAACGTGGGTTATGTTATTAATAATTTGTTAGGATCTGATATTGATGGGCAGATATTATGAGATTTGGTTTTTTAACCCTTTTCTTATCTTCTCTTTTTTTATTAAACAAAAGTTATGCTATGGTTCAGTCCAAATTGAGTTTGAAAAGGACATTATATACATATATATATATACATATATATGGGTAAAGTGTTCCTAGGGTGCCTCCTTAGATGAAATCTAAGGAGTCACCCCCATTTTCTCCTATCTCCCACAATTTTTTTGGATTTTATTTTTCATGGGATTGTAGGTCACATCATGGATGAACAACATACCAAAAAATCAAGTCATTCCAACACTTTAAAAGCCACCATCTACCCCTTGCAACTTCAACGGTATGAAAACGTGCTTAAAACCCATAAAGTTGCAATGGGTAGATGGTGGCTCTAAAAGTATTGGAATGACTTAATTTTTGGTATGTTGATCATCCATGAGATGAACAACAATCACAAGAAAAAAAATTTCAAAAAAATGTTGGAGATGGAAGAAAATTGGGGGCGACTCCTTAGATGAAATCTAAGGAGTCACCCTAGGAACACTTTACCCCATATATATATATATATATATAGTAAAAATAATAGATTTTTTTACAAATTTGTGCCCTGACGCCCAAAAATTAAAAAGAAGGTACCGGGGCAATCACGTCTTCGAGAGGGTCATGAAAACGGGGTCCGGTCACGCGTCTGAGCTAAGGGATATAACAATGAAAACCAAATACGAATATACTCTCACAAAACAACATATGCACCAAAATACGTACGATCGGACAGTGGTCGTTACATCCTACCCACCTTACAGAAAATTCCGCCCTCGGAATTTCTAACACTTACTGGTCAGGAAACAAATAGGGGTATCGCTCTCTCATCTCTTCTTCTATCTCCCGGGTGGACTCTCCGGGCGAGTCATGTCGCCACATCACTCTAATAAGATCGATCGTCTTGTTCCCGAGTGTCTTCTGATGCCTATCAAGAATCTGTACTGGCTGCTGGTCATACGTCAGATCCGGACGGACGGTGATCTCAGAGTAGTCCACAGCGTGAGATGGGTCGCTGATATACCGACGAAGCTGAGACACATGGAAGACATCGTGAACTCCCTCCAAAGATGGCGGCAAGGCTAAGCGGTAGGCTATCTCGCTAACTCTCTCCAGAACATCGAAGGGTCCGATGTATCTCGGGCTGAGCTTACCATGTTTCCCAAAGCGAATCACTCCTCGATTCGAGGAAATCTTCAGGAACACATGATCTCCCGGCTGAAACTCCAGAGGACGCCGTTTAGCATCCGCCCAATGCTTAGAACGGTCCTGAGCAATCCAAAGCTTGTCTCTGATATCTCGAACAACATCCACTGCTTCGACTATCATTTCCGGTCCCAGAAGCTCTCTATCACCAATGTCATCCCAACTCAGTGGCGATTGACACTTCCTCCTGTAGAGAGCAGCAAATGGCACCATGCCAATGCTCGCCTGATAGTTGTTGTTGTAGGAGAACTCCACCAGGTGTAGATGATCCTCCCATGAACCCTTGAAATCTAGCATGCAAGCTCTCAGCATATCCTCCAAAATCTGAATGGTCCGCTCTGACTGGCCATCCGTATGCGGGTGATACACAGTGCTGAACTTCAGACTGGTACCCAGATTGGTCTGCAGACCCTTCCAGAACTGAGATGTGAACCTCGTATCACGATCGGATACGATGCTCACAAGGACTCCATGCAAGTGCACGATTTCCTACACAACATAATTCACATCACTATGGTCCTAGAAAGAGGAAATACGAAGGGATGAGTTGGATCATTACCTCCATATACTTCCTTGCCAGTATCTCCGTGGATTGTCCTACTCGGAACGGTATGAAGTGCGCAGACTTGGTCAAATGATCAACGATGACCCAGATTGCGTCATTCTGCTTGGTGCTCCGAGGTAAGCCAGTCACAAAGTCCATTGTGATGTGCTGCCATTTCCACTCTGGGATCGGCAGAGGTTGTAGTAGTCCAGTAGTGCGATGATGTTCAGCCTTCACTTGCTGACACACCAGATACTTAGCAACGCTCCGTGCCACACTTCTCTTCATACCATGCCACCAGAAATTCTGATGAAGATCCTTATACATCTTCGTACCTCCAGGATGAATAGAATAAGGCGAACTATGAGCCTCATTCATAAACTCTTCTCTGATATCTCCGGCAGGTACGCAGATCCTACTGCCATATCTCAAAGATCCATCCTCGTGAATCAGAAAATTTGTCCGGAGTCTGGCTTCGACTTGCTCTCTCATCTTCATCAACTTAGCATCTCTAGCCTGAGCAGTTTTGACCCGATCAACAATCGTCGACTGAATATGCATGTTCATCAATGACGAAGTCACTCCCGGAAGAATAGCTTCAACATCCATCTCTCGTAGATCCTGATGTAATCTCCACTGAACTGTGAGAATCATCACCTCGAGCAGTCGACGCGAGTGTACTAAATAAATTAGCTGATTTATGGCATCTTCGGGTGCTCATACTATTATATATTAAAATAGATATGATAGATCTATTTACCGCGAAGTACGCATCATTTAGACGTATGTCCAGAAGATGGAAGCATTAATGGTCGCATAATTCCAACGTATTTTATTTGGTTAGAAGGGTATTGACATTCTATTTGAACTTCAGGTTCATTTGTCAATGCATATATGATTTTAAAATTTTTTTGAAAAATTATTATTGTACCAGAATCATAGTTTGAGTACAAATGCATGAATAAATCATGCAAATAGCAATTAAACATGTAGTTCATATATATTACAAGCAACAACATATGCAAAAAATATGAAACTACTAGATATAACATGCATAAGATGTATTTTCAACATAACAAGCAATTTATATAAAAAATACGTTTAATAATTACTTGGACTACGGGGAAACGTAATTACCAGTTAGGTTAGGTAACTAACGACAGAGCGGTCTCAGGGTATTTGTAATTATTAAATCATGAAGGATAAAAATTAAATCCAATTTTTATATAATTTACATTTTTGTTGAATTTAACATAATATTAAACAAATAATTAATATTATGAACCAAATAAACTAAAAAGGTGACAAAATTAATCATTTGATGTTTCCTAATTTTTACAGAATTTTCCAGCAATATTCTGGATTTTTCTGCTAATTTTAAGGAAATAATAGTGGGAAACAGATATAAAATCTGTTTTTAATTATTTTAAAAGCCTATTGGGCTTATGTTAAAGCTTCATGCCCAAAACAACCAATAAAAATTAAATATCTAGTATTGGGCTAGAGGCCCATGAGCTAAATGTTTTTGCCCAAAATACCCTTTGGGGGGAATACTATTTAAACATACCATACCCCTAATTTAAGGGTTATGGTTATGGTTTAGAAGGTAAACATCCCCCTCCCATTTTCAGATCGTGGCCAGAGGGAGGGGGGCTTGCGGCCGGAGCAGCGCCTCCCCCCTTCCCTTTTTCCGACGAGGCAGAGCCGGGGGGTGGCCGAAGCAGTGCATCCCCCTCCCATTTTTCCGGCGAGACAGAGCTTGGGGGCGGCCGAAGCAGCGCCTCCCCCTTTTTCCGACAAGACAGAGCCGGGGGCGACCGAAGCAGCGCCCCCCTTTTTCCGACGAGACAGAGCCGGGGGGTGGTGGTGCCGAAGAAAAAAGCCCCCTAGGGGGGTTCGCCTGAGAAGACCGCCCCCTAACGAGGGGGGTTCTGGGTCAAGGACCCCCCTTCAGGTGGGGTTTCCCAGAGAAGACCACCCCTTTACAGGGGGCTCCCCATCCCCATCAGGTCGCGACCAGGGCGGGGGAGGGCCGGACAGCGACTCCCCATGCCCCATCTTTTTACAGGCGGAGGGCGGCCAAGCTTCAGGCATGCCGATAGCTGCTACGGGTGAGCCGATCAAGGCCGCACAGAACCTGCCGATCAATGTCCTTTGGATTCGATCGAAGCCAATTGGAATCGGTGCCAGATTCTGATCTAGCGGCTTCAGAATCACAGGCTTCAGGTCGGTACAAATGGCCTTTCATGGTTTTTGTTATTGTTGGGGGTTTTAGGGTTCGACGGCTTCAGGCCATCTACATTGGAATAATTTTTTTTTTGAATTTCATTCGATAAACTATGTTATTATATTATCAATGGTAATCTAAAACATAGATTATGCACAATTTTACTTTGATATGATAATATTATTGGTCCAATAATATTAGATCTAAACAGATTCAATCTAATCTAGTTTTAGATCTAAAAATTTATTATGGATCTATGAATTACATCTAATCGTAAAAATCTGGAAAAAGAGATCCGAAGAGAATAATATGATCCACATCATTGCAACTTCGGCGAACGAGCCGCCAACGAGAATAGATTCCATAGCGCAACCTCCATGCGATGGTGGCTATCCAAATAGCTAAGAAATTGATTCCTTCACTTTTAGAATAGAAGAAAATTTGATGTGTAGAAATTTTTCTTAGAGCAACGTGCTGATAACGTGTTGGATAAACTCAAAGAAAGAGTAACCATGGCTCATAGCCATGGTCCTCTATATATTCTGTCACGCCCCGCTTCCCAAAAACGTGGAGGCGAAGCGTGAGAAGGTCCGCTCAGACTTGAAGCTACAAAGCTGCAAGTCCGATAAGCGTCAATCACTTTAAACTGCAGGTCCTTGCAACGCGAAACGAAACAAAGATAACGAAAGAGACAAAGAAACATCTCAGAATATCCATAATAATAAATTTCAACATCGCAGAAAAAGCCACCAGGCTAAAAGAAAAGAGACTAAAGGCCCGAACATGGCCAACAAAAATACAACGTACAGAGAAAAGGTGCCACGCACCGACAACTAACAACAAAGCCTAAAACGAAAGGAACTCAGCAAAATCTCCAAAGAAGGTCTCCGGTGTCCACAACACTCCTCCTGGGCAATCATGGACTCAGACTCAGCGTCAGCAAAACATCACGTACACAGCAACGGTCTCCGGCTCAGGGTCTAACATGTGACACCCAAAAGAGCAAGGGGCACATGTCAGCAAGTCTACAAGAGACTTGTGCAAGGAAACTGAAAGTATGCAAAAGTAAAGCAACCTAGCAGTTCTAGCATGAATGCGATGACATGGCAGTTAAAGTATGAGTGCAACAGGTAAAGTAAAGTAAAGTAAAGTACGAGCATGGCATTTAAACATGGCATGGATGACAAGTATTTCATGAATCATTCACAAGACAAGTACAAGACAAGGAAAGTAAGCACCTCGTGCACAGAGATTCTGTCTTCTGGCTAGAGGGCGGATCAGACCACTCCTAAGCTCAGTTGACCGTTTATCCCTACCCCTCCACGTGTGTCGAGCCAGTGCCTTACCCCCGAACGGGAATGCTCGCTTCTGGAACACGAGCCAGGAAGTGTTTTACCTTGTTGGTCTAGGGGTGCACCTAGCCAGACAAGGGAGTACAAGTACAAGTATTTTGTAGCGTGTGCTACGTTGCAACAATCAATTTGTACGACATGTAGGATGCAATGCATGGCAGTTAAAAGTGCGTACAGGTAAGGAAAGTAAACGTGACAGTTCAGTATGTATGAACAACAAGTTTAAAGGGTTGGATCTAGCTTCGTTGTCAAGCTAGATCGATTAGGTGACGGATCTAGTTTCGTTGTCAAACTAGATCAAGTAGGCGTCTAGCCAGCTATCATTTCACTGACTAGTCTCTTTTACGCTAAACAAGGAAGTGGCCTAAAAACATGGCCCTACACAAGAGTTGGCAAGTTTCACTTGCCTGATCCTGGAGTTCCTGATGTCGACGAGTCCGTACAGAAAGCGCAGACGTTTTCTGCGTTATTGGATTTCAATATCAGTTTAAAAAAATGGAAAAATACTTATTTAATAAATTAATCTATTCAATTATCTAAGGGTTCTGTATATTTTTTTATTTATTATTATTAGTAAGAATTACTGTTTTGGACACTGTTTTCATTCATATTAAAATACTTATACAAAAATATAGCTATATAACTTAAACTATACTATTAGTTTAAATCTAACAGAGGCTAATTAAACTAATGTGTATGAAACCGTGAACTAAAAATATGCACATCTGGGTACCCCCATTAACTTACTAACCCAAAAGGATTTCATGGCAGAGGCACACAACGCACTAACTCTAAAATTTCTACTAACTATATAATAAACCAACCCTAAATAAATGATATAAAACACATTTTTTATAAAAGATAATAACTAATAAACTCCTACAGAATAATTATAACATCAGCTAACCTCTAAGGGTTAGCTATCGCATAAAACATTAACCCTAGCAAAACCCACTGCAACTGGCACAATGACAACAGAGCTTATATTATAAAAACTAACCGATCGGAGTTTGAGTAGCAACAAGCATGATAACACCCTTCAAAGCAGGTTATATATATGAAAGAGTTACTTACGTGCTCCTCTTGGTGCTGCCGGTGATGAGATGTGGACGGTTGCCGGAGAGTGTGCTCACGTCGGTGTGGGGTAGTCGACGTGCGAGGGGGTTCTGGGGGGGTCGCTCAACGGTGCTCTGTGGACGTCGGAGGCTGGGAGGGCGCCGGAGTAATGGTGGAGAGCGGTTTCCGGCGGTCTTATGGGGGAGGGGATGTTCGGCGGTCTGAGGAGCGCCGCCGTGGGGTTTGGTCGCGATCTAGGTGGGGTCATCGGCAGTTGGCCGCGAGAGGGGAGGAAGGCGACGGTAGGGTGTGTTGCCGTGAGTAAGGGGGAGAGCATGGCGGCTGCGCTGCGAATTGTCTCGTGAACAACAAGTTAGGGGCGGCATGCTTTGATAGGGGCTGTGAAAAGAAATAGAAAACCTAGGGCTGCCTATCTAATAGATGGCTTGGCAATCACATGGGACTCTAGAGTTAAATATTTACTAGGTTTTTAAGAGGGAGCCCACGTGAGGTAGTGGTTGGGCTGAACGTACCTGGGCCAAGGCTACAGATGATATAAGTTACCATAGGGTATAAGGCTTTAGTTAGGGTTATTTCAATAGATTAAGGAGTTGGTTTTAATGTCATCTAGAAAAATCCACTCCCTCTCATGCGTGGGAAAGCGGCCAAGGCAAAAAGAGGCTGAGTCAATGGATGATGTAATTATTAATAATAATATTATGAGGGAGATATAACACAATGAAACTTAGGGCTTAAAAATACAATGGGTTGGGCCAAAAAGTGAAAGTAGATCAAACGAAGTCCGAAAATTGTGAAATAAATACTGGGGTGATCGGGACGACGAGGGAAAGGAAACTAAAAAGACTGATCTCTATTTCGACGTCGAGCGACGAAACTAAAAATAGAAACGTCTCACGTCAAAAGCGAAAACCGCAACGTCTCATCGAATAAGATCAAATCGTGGGAGAACGACCCATGAAATGTCGTTCCAGGTTAGTGCCACAATTTAATAATCTTAGAGACGTTCGCAATGACATATCACACTAAAGTGTTCACAAACAACCAAAGTCTAAAATAAACACGTGCATGGACAAAAGCACGTGCACGAACAAAGTACGATCGAAAAGCGGCCGTTACATCCTCCCCACCTTAGAATAAAGTCTGTCCTCGGACTTTCTAACATATCTAGTCGCTCTAGTAACTACCCCAATTGTGTCACATTATAATTTAACCCATGGATAACTATTACAAGTGCTTATATATATGCACTAGGTAGTCAAACATTATCACTACCAACATGTATGTATTCACGCACATTATACACTTATTCCCATTATAGTCCGTCAAATTCATACACGTATTTCGATCATATATATATATATACATACATCCCTTATATAACTACTATTTACTTAACACAAACAATAGTTCAGATACTCATATAAGTATAATCTCACACTAGCAAATACAATCGTTGTTCTACGTATAGATAACTACCCATGCACAAACAACCATGGGTATACTACTCCCTAATATTCCTCCGATACCAACATCTCAACACATGTAGTCACGTCATACCATTATTATATCAGGTTTTACTATATCTAATATACATTCATCACTACTATAACTTCACAATATATAGTCATTCAGATGCATGCAATTGTTTCACCATACTTTCACATTACATACGGTCCTATAATTATATTCACGACACGCCACACATACCATAGTCATCAATACCTATAACTAAGCACATACTTACCCGTGCATGGTGCACACCCACACACGCTAACATTTCATTCATATATACCAACCATACCACTATATACACAGCACATCTACACACCTAGGTTAGCTAGCACCCATACGTTCACACAGGCAAGTCCTTAGTAAATAATTATACCACAAGACCAACACCTATAACTATATGCTGGTATATCGACCCACAATCATGTGCGTAACACAACCAGGCATAAACACTCCTATCATTGTACATACATCAAACTTCGCTATATGCAAACTACAGACATACATAACAATATACTTAGAGTATATCCACTCAAGCTTGAGTGAGACTCGAAACACATTCAGAAAACTTTATATACGTAACACGATATTTATACCTATACCAATACCACTCCAATGTATACACATCTATCAATACAACCATATACATACCATATGTCAATCACACTTAATATTTAGTCAGGTAATACTCACATAGTTCAATATCTTTATATACCATAATAATAATACAGACATTAGCACACGTATAATCATAATACCCTCCCTAATACATGCATTCACCGTATAGTAACACACATGTAGAACATATATTCACACCATATCCTACTACCTATAATTAGTATACCAACACATCTACACATACATAGTTAAGGTGTGCAATAGTCGTGTATACCTCATGGTATACACTCATACAACATCCGTAAAAGCAAGTAATACCAATCAAAACTATAATCCTACTATCATATGTATATCACATATATACTTATGCAGCAAATACATAACTACTCACATTTAAGCACAATTCATATCTACGTACGAGCACATACTCACACGTACTAACATTCAGGTCCTATAATAGGCCTACTCACTTAACTATACGTACACCTATTATTATCACAACTAGCATACACATAGCTTTACCAATATTTTATTTCAACCATTATAAGTATCTCCAACTACATACACCCCATTAGATATTTCAATGCTGATTCATATATACTCAGAAATTCCTAGATTGGTATAGCTATCCTTACACATATCTATAAAAACTAACACACATACAACTTCATATCATCATGAATAACTCAGAATATGCACATATCACACCATAGGCAAACATTATTATACTACATGGGAGTACACTCATTCAAGCCCACACACTCAACTCAGGTACATGCACCACGACACCTCACAAAGGTCCAAGGGTCTACTAACAGATTAGAATTGACACAGTTATTGACGAGCACAAAGCCTAAGTAATAGAGGGAGGTCGAAAGCGTGACGAGGGAAGGATCGATAAGAACGAATTCAGATAGGACGACTAAAAGGAGACAGCTTGGTTAGATGAAACAGCGACTCACTTGTGAATGCTTAGGTAGAGGAAATGGAGATGTAGTGATGCCCTTATAGGATACAGAAAGAAAATAGTGCAATTATCAAAAGCTAAAATACGTGAAATTTGAAAACTGTTGTGCTTCAAAAGTTGGAATCCTCGTCTGTATAAAATATTTGGAGATCGATAAAACGAGTTGTTCAAAATAAGTTTGAGTCGAATTGTCATAATAAGAGAAAATGGTTTATTGACTTATCGAAAATTATTATGAAAAGGAAGCAAATCATTCATACGAACATTAAAGACATAGTTTAGAAAATATTATACGGCAGTAATTTAATATAGTGTTGTCAAAAGTTTTGAAATTCAAAGAATGAAATTAAATTAACTATAGTGTAGGGAATGTTTTCCAAGTCTTAAAACTGGAGAGAAATTTTAAATAAATAATATTGAAAATACTTTTAGAGACACCCGGACTTGCCAAACGAACTGATTTATACAAAGATCTTTAAGTACGAGTACCACGAATCCTAAAACTGATATATATATATATATATAATAATTGAAATTCTATTTAGCTTGGAGAAGATTTTTAAAGTATGGTTGCTAAGCGATTAAAATGAATCTCATAGTTTAGGAAAAATGGTATATCGAATTTTCAAAATAGTAATAGAGTCTTTAAACCGAAATGCGAACAATATAGATGAGAAAATGGTTACGAGATAGTAATTATAATTACAACCAATAGACTTCAAAATCTACAAGGAATTTTTTTTGACTCGCCCAAAAAGTGAGAAATTTTGAATATATATACGTAGAGAGTTTAAAACAAAATTTAAACTTAGCGAAAACTTTTAATAGGGGAAATCGAAAAAATAACTTTGGAAAAATCAAGCTTTGCGAAAGAGGACATTTGAAAGTCAACGATTATCGTAATGTGGTGATCACGTGAATCGAGGCAAGGAATTGGTCGCATGATTGAAACATAAACACGCCTAGGATATGACTCAGGAAAACCTACGGGAAACCCCTACGGTTGACCAACTAAAGATTAGAGAACTAAGCGCTAAGACTTTCTAAGGAGTAGACGGTAATGAAATGCGTTCAGCTTGGTCCGAAATCGATGAACCCAAGCGGACGACAAAAGGAATCCTAGAAGTCTAATATGGTCAGGGTTAGGCAAGAACCACTAAGGTAACTCCTAAGACGATTAAATCAATTCCTAGCATGGAGTCTAACTAACAATCAGGGACCTCTAACTAGCAAGCACAGACGTCTAACTAAGTCTTCTTACCACCTAGTGACATATGAAAACGACTAGACTCAAGGCTTATGTCTCGGATGTTGCAATTTATTTAATGGACATTCCATAGTTATTATCGTTATTCCGATAATTCACAATTGCAAGACGAACCTGCATGGGCCACCAACAAAACCTGTCACGCCCCGCTTCCCAAAAACGTGGAGGCGAAGCGTGAGAAGGTCCGCTCAGACTTGAAGCTACAAAGCTGCAAGTCCGATAAGCGTCAATCACTTTAAACTGCAGGTCCTTGCAATGCGAAACGAAACAAAGATAACGAAAGAGACAAAGAAACATCTCAGAATATCCATAATAATAAATTTCAACATCGCAGAAAAAGCCACCAGGCTAAAAGAAAAGAGACTAAAGGCCCGAACATGGCCAACAAAAATACAACGTACAGAGAAAAGGTGCCACGCACCGACAACTAACAACAAAGCCTAAAACGAAAGGAACTCAGCAAAATCTCCAAAGAAGGTCTCTGGTGTCCACAACACTCCTCCTGGGCAATCATGGACTCAGACTCAGCGTCAGCAAAACATCACGTACACAGCAACGGTCTCCGGCTCAGGGTCTAACATGTGACACCCAAAAGAGCAAGGGGCACATGTCAGCAAGTCTACAAGAGACTTGTGCAAGGAAACTGAAAGTATGCAAAAGTAAAGCAACCTAGCAGTTCTAGCATGAATGCGATGACATGGCAGTTAAAGTATGAGTGCAACAGGTAAAGTAAAGTAAAGTAAAGTACGAGCATGGCATTTAAACATGGCATGGATGACAAGTATTTCATGAATCATTCACAAGACAAGTACAAGACAAGGAAAGTAAGCACCTCGTGCACAGAGATTCTGTCTTCTGGCTAGAGGGCGGATCAGACCACTCCTAAGCTCAGTTGACTGTTTATCCCTACCCCTCCACGTGTGTCGAGCCAGTGCCTTACCCCCGAACGGGAATGCTCGCTTCTGGAACACGAGCCAGGAAGTGTTTTACCTTGTTGGTCTAGGGGTGCACCTAGCCAGACAAGGGAGTACAAGTACAAGTATTTTGTAGCGTGTGCTACGTTGCAACAATCAATTTGTACGACATGTAGGATGCAATGCATGGCAGTTAAAAGTGCGTACAGGTAAGGAAAGTAAACGTGACAGTTCAGTATGTATGAACAACAAGTTTAAAGGGTTGGATCTAGCTTCGTTGTCAAGCTAGATCGATTAGGTGACGGATCTAGTTTCGTTGTCAAACTAGATCAAGTAGGCGTCTAGCCAGCTATCATTTCACTGACTAGTCTCTTTTACGCTAAACAAGGAAGTGGCCTAAAAACATGGCCCTACACAAGAGTTGGCAAGTTTCACTTGCCTGATCCTGGAGTTCCTGATGTCGACGAGTCCGTACAGAAAGCGCAGACGTTTTCTGCGTTATTGGATTTCAATATCAGTTTAAAAAAATGGAAAAAATACTTATTTAATAAATTAATCTATTCAATTATCTAAGGGTTCTGTATATTTTTTTATTTATTATTATTAGTAAGAATTACTGTTTTGGACACTGTTTTCATTCATATTAAAATACTTATACAAAAATATAGCTATATAACTTAAACTATAATATTAGTTTAAATCCAACAGAGGCTAATTAAACTAATGTGTATGAAACCGTGAACTAAAAATATGCACATCTGGGTACCCCCATTAACTTACTAACCCAAAAGGATTTCATGGCAGAGGCACACAACACACTAACTCTAAAATTTCTACTAACTATATAATAAACCAACCCTAAATAAATGATATAAAACACATTTTTTATAAAAGATAATAACTAATAAACTCCTACAGAATAATTATAACATCAGCTAACCTCTAAGGGTAGCTATCGCATAAAACATTAACCCTAGCAAAACCCACTGCAACTGGCACAATGACAACAGAGCTTATATTATAAAAACTAACCGATCGGAGTTTGAGTAGCAACAAGCATGATAACACCCTTCAAAGCAGGTTATATATGAAAGAGTTAGTTACGTGCTCCTCTTGGTGCTGCCGGTGATGAGATGTGGACGGTTGCCGGAGAGTGTGCTCACGTCGGTGTGGGGTGGTCGACGTGCGAGGGGGTTCTGGGGGGGTCGCTCAGCGGTGCTCTGTGGACGTCGGAGGCTGGGAGGGCGCCGGAGTAATGGTGGAGAGCGGTTTCCGGCGGTCTTATGGGGGAGGGGATGTTCGGCGGTCTGAGGAGCGCCGTCGTGGGGTTTGGTCGCGATCTAGGTGGGGTCATCGGCAGTTGGCCGCGAGAGGGGAGGAAGGCGACGGTAGGGTGTGTTGCCGTGAGTAAGGGGGAGAGCATGGCGGCTGCGCTGCGAATTGTCTCGTGAACAAGAAGTTAGGGGCGGCATGCTTTGATTGGGGCTGTGAAAAGAAATAGAAAACCTAGGGCTGCCTATCTAATAGAGGGCTTGGCAATCACATGGGACTCTAGAGTTAAATATTTACTAGGTTTTTAAGAGGGAGCCCACGTGAGGTAGTGGTTGGGCTGAACGTACCTGGGCCAAGGCTACAGATGATATAAGTTACCATAGGGTATAAGGCTTTAGTTAGGGTTATTTCAATAGATTAAGGAGTTGGTTTTAATGTCATCTAGAAAAATCCACTCCCTCTCATGCGTGGGAAAGCGGCCAAGGCAAAAAGAGGCTGAGTCAATGGATGATGTAATTATTAATAATAATATTATGAGGGAGATATAACACAATGAAACTTAGGGCTTAAAAATACAATGGGTTGGGCCAAAAAGTGAAAGTAGATCAAACGAAGTCCGAAAATTGTGAAATAAATACTGGGGTGATCGGGACGACGAGGGAAAGGAAACTAAAAAGACGGATCTCTATTTCGACGTCGAGCGACGAAACTAAAAATAGAAACGTCTCACGTCAAAAGCGAAAACCGCAACGTCTCATCGAATAAGATCAAATCGTGGGAGAACGACCCGTGAAATGTCGTTCCAGGTTAGTGCCACAATTTAATAATCTTAGAGACGTTCGCAACGACATATCACACTAAAGTGTTCACAAACAACCAAAGTCTAAAATAAACACGTGCATGGACAAAAGCACGTGCACGAACAAAGTACGATCGAAAAGCGGCCGTTACATATTCATATCAATGGTATACCAAGGTTCCATACTACTAAGTAGTGGGGAGTAATGGAGGGATAGAGAGGCTTTGGCCTCCCTCATAACATAATCTATATCTAATAATATATAGATTTAAAAAGATGGATATTTCGGATATTGAACATTAGGGGTGGGCAAAAAACCCGGTTCCGAATATTCAGACAGTTTGGATTCTGATTCGGTTTCGGGCAAAAAAAATACAACCGAATTATTTCGGAATCGAAATTTGAAACAACGTCCTAGAACACAAAACCGACCCGATACCGGATAATTCCATAATATAGGTTGAATAGAGCACATCACGCCATCGCGTTTACAGAGAAGGTCCAAAAACCCCTATTTAAACCACACAAAATTCCATAATCTGACCAATTTGGGACTATTAAATTCCATTCTTCCTACCAAACTGGACGCGTCAGCTGCTCCCAGACCTCTCCTTTTGTCCCACATTGGTCGCAGTAACTAATGCAAACTACTTTATATAAGTGTTTTGACCACAACACAAGTGTTTTGAGCACAACACACTGAAATGAGTAAAAACAAGGCTCATTTTGGAGCTACACTCGTTGGTGCATTTCTTGTGGCTTCATAGGAATTGGATTGCGAATTCTCAACTTCTTCTTCCGATTTCAAGCATGATCTGAATATTTGGGTCCAATATATCAGAATCGTATGGGGACCAATATTAATCGGGTATACCCATTGCCCACCCCAATTGAACATCTTTCTTACTTTGAATGTTAACCTCCAAACTTTTCATCTTTTTTATGTTGGTTTTTGAGGGACCCTTAGGGCATAAATCTATGCATGTCCTAAGTCGGACAGACGATACAAACAAAATATAGCAGCGAAAGACAGATTTATTAAACACTTTAATAATATGCCCTAAGGATATCAAGGACCCTTGCCCGGGTCTCTACTATCTTAGGGTGGGTCTGACCAGCCCTAACATAGATCTAAACTACTGCAACAATATAAATATGAAAGCATTAAAAGAACATACCCGGACGTCGCTTCGGCAGAAAACAAAGTGTCGTTTTCAGCAACTTTCTTTCGATCCCAAAAGTAAGCCGCCTCTGCGCCTCTAAGACTGGTCCACCTGAAGCGAGCCGACACCGCGCCTCCGAGCTAATCACTCGTCGAAGAAAGTTTCACTTGAGTATGATTTGCGTTAAAGACTTTGGATCTAACCCAATCCGCCTCGTCATCTTGCTAGGACTCGAAGGGAGGAATGGAAGAATTAAAGGAGGAGAGGATAATTTTTGTCTCGGATCGAGTGTGCTCAAAACTTCTCGGAGCTACTCGAATCGGAGACTTGGTGCAATTTTTCCAAGGGGAGTCAGCCACTATTTATATAGGAGGCCAGACCCCTTACTCGTCTCACGAGCAATGTGGGACCAATAATAATTAGGGGATAAATTTAAGTTAGTTTTGCCTTACACTAAGGCTAAACTTCAACTAATTTTCTCTCCCTCACTGTTGAGCTTCGCAAGTGATACAACCTATCAAATCGAAGAGCTATGAACGGTGAACACATAGAAAAAACGGCGCTCCAATATAACTTCGTTTAACCCCTCACACAACATCTCAAAGATGGGCAAAAAACCACAAACATTCTGAATTTCACAGCCGTGAAAACGTGTGTCAAAAACCCTAAAACATGGGCCCCACAGTGGGGCCCACAGCTGCTATAAGCATGCCACTTGGCACGCCTGCATTTGGACTGCGAGAGCGCCTGGATGGGGCACCGCTGCACGCACCACGTGCGGGCCCCAAGCGGGCTATGCTCGCGTGCACTGCATGTGTTTTTCTCAGATTTGAGTGCGGTTTCTTCATGTGTTCTTCTCAGAAAGTCCCCTTCGATCCTATGCATCATATTGAACATAATACAATGTATTAGTTTTACATCAAACATAAAGTCCCCAAGGTAAAACTCCTTGGTTTAATCTCACAACTTGCTTGTTAGTGAAATTATTCCAATGCATCAGATGCATTCCTCTATACATTCTTCCTATTACAAAGACACAAACCATACTCGGTGTGACACCCGACAGCATGACCCTACTACAGGTTGGGGCTCGAAACCTCTAGACAACAGTGACCACAAGCAGCAGGTGTCGTCGGCATTATAATTACGTGATTGACAAATTGACAAAAGTGTCGTCGGGATCACTCTGACTGTGTCCGTGATGAATATCGCAGTTTTAGTCCCTTCGTTATAACTATGTTACTGCATAGCCTATGGTATGGTAAACTATAAACCCTACTATCTAGCACTGGTTAGCATAATTCGGTCTTTGGTATGTCCATATTGTACTCCCTACAACATACCCCGGCGAGGTTTAGCACAAACAAACGTACTGAGCCTGTGACACTAACTTCCCTTTTAACGGAAGAGATGAATCCTATCTTGATCACCACTTACCTCGTACGCTTCAAGTGTCACCCAACCTAAGACCTTTCAACGAGTGAAGGCTCAAGGCTAGATCATAGATCTAAGTGACACCGTTCACACACAGGTTCGTACAATGACCTCAAGTCTTAAGGACCAACTTGCCTATCATCACTAGGGAGTTATCAATGATAGTTTAGTTAAAGTTAACCATTTGATAACTCTTGATTGGGTCGTTCAGTGGACTCATTCTCCAATGAGCACATGTTCCTTGTCTTCGACTTCACCAGGTCGAATGATTATGAGATCATCATTCCCCTTCAGGTTAAGACAAAAACACACTAGTCTGTCTGATGTGCCGATATCCTTTTCTCGACACATCTATGACCATAAATGCTTTAAGACTTAAGTTCATATCGGTCATTCACTTCCCATGATCGAGATCTTCATCTTGATGCGTGTATGACCTTACTTTAAGTTTAAGGAAATTATCCAAGTATTTTAAAACCCATTTAATCCATACTAGGATAATAGTACCATTTAAATTTGAACAAGATATTTTCTCGATAAATTGCCACGAGTGCACATATCTTCCTACATCTCCCACTTGCACTCGGGCTATTATCTCGGTATCGCATACCGCTATAACATATACAGACGTTCATATGTCAGAGCCTAAAAATGGATCAGCTAAAACGTATCTATTATGCAGTATTACAGAGTTTTATTACTTATACACCATTGATTACACATGGGTGATTCTACGAAACCGTCTTTGGATCTTGTAACGACTGGTTTTCATGTATCTGGATTTATTATAATATAATATATGTTTTGGTGGATTTTCTCCTTTTGTGTGGTTTTCGTCTCCGTAACTTTCATTTTTGATCGTTTCGTCGTGTTTTCTCATTTCTTCCTTAGGATCGTCGATTTCGGAGCAAGTCATTTGTGACGGGCTTCATAACGGTCGTATCTTACTGTTAGATCAAGCCTAGGAGTCTTAGGAATCGATCCCGGAGCTTCGCGCTCAGTATCGGAACTTTTGGTGCTAATTAGCCAGTGTAAGAAGGGCCACCGACCGACTAGATGACGATCCAGTCGGTCGGCAAACCTTCTTGAACCGACTAGTTGGCTTTCTAAATTATTCTGGAGTTACTGTTTATCGTTAGTCGGTCTAAGAACGTTGGTTGACCGACTAGGTTGTAAACTAGTCGGTCGGCAATGCTTCTTTAACCGACTAACTCTTCAACTAATTTTGGTATCAGTTACTGTTCATTCTTAGTCGGTTCAAGTTCATCTCTCGACCGACTAGTTGCCAAACTAGTCGGTCAGCAGTTGTTCATTGACCGACTAAATCTAAATCCTAAATTCTGTACTGGAGTTACTGTTTACACTTAGTCGGTCTGCGTTGGTCAACCGACCGACTAGTTCCCAAACTAGTCGGTCAGTGGTTGCTCTTTGACCGACTAATCTGTGTTAAAACCCTAATTTCTGGGCAGCCGCCAGCCTGTCCTATTTAAACCCCTCCCAAACGCTTTCTTCTTCCTCCACTCGACCTAAAACCCTAGTTTCTCCCCCATTGAGCCCCCTTCCACCTCCAACCCTTATTCCTTCATCCCAAGTCCAAAATCCATCATCCAAACTCTCCCTCCACTCATTCTACCTCTCATCTTCCCCAAATCTCCATCAAATCCCCAAAATCCCCCCAAAAACCCTAGTTCTCCAAACTTCTCCATCCGTTCCAGATCTGATCCATAGGTTCCCCGGAGTGCTTCTTCCGCTTCCTCGCGGTAATAAATCGATCTCTTGATGTTTTCATAACCCGTTGTATTTTGTGAAGCCCTAATGAAATTTCTTGTTGTTTTGATGATTGTTTCTCCATAACAGTGACTACCCCGTAGATTAGCATCCGTGAGACGAACCTTCGCGATCGTCATTCTCGGTGCTAGGCAAGTGAAACTTGCCACTTAGGGTTTTAGGCCATGTTTTAGGCCATTTGCTTGTTGTAGGCGTAAAAGAGGCTAGGCGACAAAATGATACTCGCCTAGGCGCAAGTTAGGAGCTAGCTTGACAACGAAGCTAGATCCGACATTTATCATGTTGCACAATTACCATGTCATGTTTAAATTCCATTAACGGTACGCAAATTAATTGTCATGTCATTGCATTCTTTAAGTGATCCCGTGATTGCGTAGCATCGCTACAATACTTGTGTTTCCTGGCTCGTGACCAGAAGCGAGCATAATGAGTTGCTAACCCCAACGCTCGATATTGAATTGTGAACTAGGAAAACAAGCTCCCGTGCGGGGAAACCCTGGCTCATTTACTGGGCTCATGTACAGGGACCCTGGCTTGTTTACGTGTGGGTATTGGGGGTAAGAGTTAAGCGGCCAATCAACTGGGAGTCTGCCCGATCAGCAACTGCAGTGGTAAGGCGTAAACTCTGGGTTTTGGGGTAGTGTTAAGCGGCCAATCAGCGTGAATGCCAAACCATTCAGCTGTAAGGCGTAAACATCTACAAACAACTTGAAACGTGACTAGTGGAATAATTAAGAATGTTAGTAGCATGGCTACTCTTGTCTTGTCCCGATATTTGTTCTCTTGTACTTATTGCCTCGCCATGTCTTGCTGTGCACTCATGCTAAAACTGTCATGTCATGCATACTATAACTGCTAGGTTGTTAGTTGCCTTACTTTCAGTTTCCTTGCCCAAGTCTTTTAGACTTGCTGACATGTGCCCCTTTACTCTTTTGGGTGACACATGTTAGATCCTGAGCCTGAGTACCTTGTTGAGGACGAGGTGTTTGCCGACGCCGAGCCCGAGCTTGTGTTTGACAGGGAGTACGTGGACACTGGGGACCAGTCCTAGTGTCTTCGTTGTGTTTTTCCCTTTTGTTTAGACTACTATTTTGTTGTCGGTGCGTGACACCTATACTTTGTTGTGTTGTTGCTTTTGTCGGCCTTGTTCTGGGCCTTTAGACTCTTTCTTTTAGCCTGGTGGCTTTTCTGGATGTTGAACTTATTTTCATGTTGGACAATTACGAGATATGAGAATTTTATTTCTGTCTCACCTTGTGTTATTATTGTTGTTCCGTTTGTGGTTACAGGGACCTGCTTATGTTTAATTGATGCTTATCGGGTTTGGAGCTTCACAGCCCCACTTTCGTGCGGACCTTTTCACGTCTCGCCTCCATTTTAGGGAAGCGGGGCGTGACAGGTTTTGTTGGTGGCCCATGCAGGTCCTCTTCTGTAACTGCGATTATCGGAATAACGATAATAATATTAGAACGTCCAATAAACTAAGTTCGACGTCCGAGTCATAAGCTATGAGTCTAATCTGCTTCGTTTCCTGTGTCACTAGATGGCAGGAAGGCGATTCACCCGTGGTGGGGGTAGTGGTGCGCTCCCTCATGATGAGGAGCCTGAGCGGGAACCTACCAATGGTGAGATGATGCGGATGATGCTCCAGATGATGCAAGTGCAGCAGGGCGTGCTCCTGCAAGTCCAGAATGCTCCACCTGCTCGAGCTGCCCGGGCACTTCCGGATGTCCCTCGCTCCGAGCCGGGAGCGAAGCAATTTCAGGAGCTGGGTCCCGCATTTTTTGATGGGTCTGAGGGTCCTCTGGCTGCCGATGAGTGGATTCGGAACATTGAGGATAACTTGAAGATGGCCAAGATCACCCCGGCTGGATGGGTTGATTTGGCGAAGAGGCAACTTAAGGATAATGCTCGGAACTGGTGGGATGCGGAAGAGAAGATGTTGGTGGAGCCGATAGCTTGGGCTACCTTTAAGTCCAGGTTTGATGAGGAGTTCTTTCCGAAGGCTGCCAGGAAGGAGATGCTACAGCGCTTCATTGATCTGAAGCAAGGGAGCTTGACGGTGGACCTGTACCACCAAGAGTTCACTAGGCTGAGTCGGTTCGTGCCGAAGATGGTGCAGGATGCTGATGAGAGGGCTCAGAGGTTCCTACGGGGACTTGCTTTGGAGCTTCAGAGTTTTGTGTCTTCCTCTGATCTGGACTCTTATCAGAAGGTTCTGGTCGCTGCGAGGAGGCAGGAGCTGAACCTGAGTCAGAGGAGAGGACATGTTTCTGGTGCTGGGAAGAGGCCTATGGAGCAGGCCAGGGCGGTGGTTAGGCCTGGTTTCAAGCCTAATCAGCCAGCTCAGTTCAAGAGGCCAGGAGGGCCTATTCTGAAGACTTGCCATTTCTGCGACAAGCCTGGCCACATCAAGGATCAGTGTAGGAAGTTTCTGGGCCAGTGTTTGGTTTGTGGTGATGCTTCTCATGTCGCGAAGGATTGTCGGCACGCGAATCTGCTGCGGAGGGCACCTGTTGCGACACAGCCGTTGCAGCAGCGAGCGTCTGTTCCTGCTGGACGTGGAGCAGCTCTTGTTCCACAGGGGCAGGCTTTTCGGCAGGCTATTCCGTAGAGGAGGCATGCTTTTCTGATGACTGCTGTGGAGAGCGAGGCAGTGGATGAGGTTATCGCAGGTAATCCTCAATCTAGCTGTTACCTTCCTAGCTGGTTTTGATTGTTAGATTGTGTTGTTTGTTTGAATATGATTGTTTGCTAGACTAGGGTTTGATTGTTAATTGCTTGTTAGGTGTGGTTTTGGTGTGCACATTTCCTGCACGAGTCCTCTTTGACTCTGGTGCATCGATGTGCATTATTTCTCAGAGCTTCGTGGAGATGCATTCCTTGTCGACGTCCCCTCTTCCGAAGAGTTGGAATATCGTTACAGGGAATGGCGTGGTCTCGGTGCATCTTGGTTGCAACTCTTGCTCGTTGGTGGTCTATGGACATGAGCTTTACGCTGATTTCATTGTTCACGACATCATCAACTATGATGCAGTTCTTGGGATGGACTGGCTTGCGAGCTTCTATGCTACGATCGACTGTTGGAGGAAGAAGGTGGTGTTTGAGATTTTCGGACATCCAGTATTTGAGTTCAGCGGTGGTAGCAGTTCGCTGGGTCCTGTCATATTTCGGGCCAGACCGGTGGAGGTTGTGGCTATGCTGATGGAGCTGGAGAGGCCAGCTGTAGTGCGTGATTTTGATGACGTCTTCCCCGAGGAGATGTCTGGTTTGCCACCTGATCGAGCTCTAGAATTTTCTATTGATCTTATTCCAGGTGCGCAGCCGATTTCGAAGGCGCCGTATCGTATGGCACCCGCTGAGTTGGAGGAGTTGCGGAAGCAGCTGGATGAGCTTTTGCAGAAGGGTTACATCAACCCTAGTGTGTCTCCGTGGAGAGCACCGGTGCTGCTGGTGAAGAAGAAGGATGGTTCACGTCGCATGTGCGTGGACTATCGGGAGTTGAATGCGGTGACCATTAAGAATAAATATCCGTTGCCTCGCATCGATGATATCTTTGATCAGCTTGGAGGTTCGAGGGTGTTTTCTAAATTGGATTTGAGGAGTGGTTACCATCAGTTGAAGGTGAAGAGGGAGGATGTTCCGAAGACCGCTTTCAGGACGAAGTATGGACACTATGAGTTTGTGGTTATGCCTTTCGGCGTAACTAATGCACCCGCAGTTTTCATGAATCTGATGAACCTGATTTTCTACGACTTTTTGGATAAGTTTGTCGTTATCTTTATTGACGACATTCTGATATATTCGAAGTCGGAGGAAGAGCATGCATCGCACTTGAGGACGGTGTTGGAGATTCTGAGGAAGCATCGGTTGTATGCTAAATTTTCGAAGTGCGAGTTTTGGCTGGATCGAGTTGCTTTTCTGGGGCATGTAGTGACTGGAGATGGTATCTCAGTGGATCCCGAGAAGATTAGGGCCATCAGAGAGTGGCCTGTTCCGTCGTCTGCATCTGAGATTCGGAGTTTCCTTGGGCTTGCTGGTTACTATCGGCGTTTCATTAAGGACTTTTCTCGTGTTGCTGAGCCGATAACCAGGTTGACGCGGAAGGATGTACCTTTTGTTTGGTCGGGTGATTGTGAGAATGCTTTTGGTGTTCTGAAGGAGAGGTTGACGACTGCCCCTATTCTTGTTGTGCCTGATCGCAGCGGTGGATTTGAGATCTTTTGCGATGCTTCTGGCAAGGGTCTCGGTTGCGTGCTGCATCAGCACGGGCACGTTGTGGCGTATGCGTCTCGTCAGCTTAAGGTTCATGAGAAGAATTACCCGACGCATGATTTGGAGTTGGCTGCCGTTGTGTTTGCTCTTAAGATTTGGAGGCACTTCCTGCTGAGTGAGAAAGTGAAGATTTTCACCGATCACAAAAGCTTGAAGTATATTTTTACTCAGAAGGAGCTCAACGTGCGACAGCGTCGATGGTTGGAGCTTATGTCGGATTACGATATTGATTTGCAGTTTCACCCTGGCAAGGTGAATGTGGGTTCTGATGCTTTGAGTAGGCTTCCAGCGGTGATGATTTTGACCTCGCAGTGGAGATTGCAGCAGGATTTTTGCGAGTCTGGTGTGGAGATTGTTCTTCCTGGGGAGGCTTCTTCGTTGATGTACATGCAGGTACAGTCGACGATCGTGGATCGGATTAAGGCTGGCCAGGCTGAGGATCCGAAGCTGGTGAAGATTCGGGGGCAGGTGGAAGCCGGTCTGCGGACTGACTTTTTGATTCATGAGGATGGCTCGCTGATGTTTAGAGCCAGGTAGTGTGTGCCAGCTGGAGATGTTAGAGAGGATTTGATGGCGGAGGCACACAGTTCGCCGTATTCTGTGCATCCTGGTGGCACCAAGATGTACCAGGATCTTCGTCTGAACTTTTGGTGGCATGGCATGAAGAGGAGTGTGGCTCGGAGTGTAGCCAAGTGCTTGGTTTGTCAGCAAGTAAAGGCGGAGCATCAGCGTACGGCCGGGTTACTACAACTGCTTCTGATTCCGGAGTGGAAATGGCAACCCATCACTATGGATTTTGTGACTGGACTACCTCGGAGTCTGAAGCTGAATGACGCGATTTGGGTGATCGTAGATCGATTGACCAAATCCGTGCACTTTATTCCATTCCGAGTGGGACAGTCCACTGAGGCGCTAGCGAGGAGATATATGGAGGTAAAAATTCTTTTACCCTCCGTTTTTATTTATTTTCCTAGTTTGGATAGTGATGTAACGTGAATCGTGCAGGAGGTTGTGCGACTTCATGGGGTCTCCGTGAGTATCGTGTCGGACAGAGACACGAGGTTCACATCTCAGTTCTGGCAGAGTTTGTAGAAGAGTTTGGGTACGCGTCTGAGTTTCAGCACGGCGTACCATCCGCAGACGGATGGCCAGTCCGAGAGGACGATTCAGATTTTGGAAGACATGCTGAGGGCGTGCATGTTGGATTTCAAGGGTTCGTGGGAGGACCATCTACATCTGGTGGAGTTTTCCTACAACAACAGCTTCCAGGTGAGTATTGGCATGGCACCTTTCGCCGCTCTTTATGGGAGGAAATGTCGATCACCATTGAGTTGGGATGACGTTGGTGATCGGGAGTTGTTGGGACCTGAGATGATTGTGGAGGCTGTGGATATCGTCAGGAACATACGAGAGAGGTTGAGGATTGCTCAGGACCGTTTTAAGCATTGGGCGGATGCTAAACGTCGTCCTTTGAAGTTTCAGCCGGGCGACCATGTGTTCTTGAAGATTTCCCCGAATCGTGGTGTGATTCGTTTTGGGAAGCGAGGGAAGTTTAGCCTGCGATACATTGGACCGTTTGACATTCTGGAGAGAGTTGGCGAAGTAGCTTATCGCTTAGCCTTGCCACCATCTTTGAAGGGAGTTCACAATGTTTTCCATGCGTCGCAGCTTCGTCGATACATTAGCGATCCATCTCATGCTGTGGATTTTTCAGAGATTACCGTTCGCCCCGATATGACGTATGACCAGCATCCAGTGCAGATTCTGGACAGGCGTCAGAAGTCACTTCGGAACAAGGTTGTCAATCTTGTGAGGGTGATGTGGCGACACGGCTCACCTGGAGAGTCTACTTGGGAGAATGAGGATGAGATGCGAGAGCGTTTCCCACTTTTGTTCCCGGACACGTGAGTGTTGGGAAATTCCGAGGACGGAATTTTCTTAAGTTGGGGAGGATGTAACGACTGGTTTTCATGTATCTGGATTTATTATAATATAATATATGTTTTGGTGGATTTTCTCCTTTTGTGTGGTTTTCGTCTCCGTAACTTTCATTTTTGATCGTTTCGTCGTGTTTTCTCGTTTCTTACTTAGGATCGTCGATTTCGGAGCAAGTCATTCGTGACGGGCTTCATAACGGTCGTATCTTACTGTTAGATCAAGCCTAGGAGTCTTAGGAATCGATCCCGGAGCTTCGCGCTCCGTATCGGAACTTTTGGTGCTAATTAGCCGGTGTAAGAAGGGCCACCGACCGACTAGATGACGATCCAGTCGGTCGGCAAACCTTCTTGAACTGACTAGTTGGCTTTCTAAATTATTCTGGAGTTACTGTTTATCGTTAGTCGGTCTAAGAACGTTGGTTGACCGACTAGGTTGTAAACTAGTCGGTCGGCAATGCTTCTTTAACCGACTAACTCTTCAACTAATTTTGGTATCAGTTACTGTTCATTCTTAGTCGGTTCAAGTTCATCTCTCGACCGACTAGTTGCCAAACTAGTCGGTCAGCAGTTGTTCATTGACCGACTAAATCTAAATCCTAAATTCTGTACAGGAGTTACTGTTTACACTTAGTCGGTCTGCGTTGGTCAACCGACCGACTAGTTCCCAAACTAATCGGTCAGTGGTTGCTCTTTGACCGACTAATCTGTGTTAAAACCCTAATTTCTGGGCAGCCGCCAGCCTGTCCTATTTAAACCCCTCCCAAATGTTTTCTTCTTCCTCCACTCGACCTAAAACCCTAGTTTCTCCCCCATTGAGCCCCCTTCCACCTCCAACCCTTATTCCTTCATCCCAAGTCCAAAATCCATCATCCAAACTCTCCCTCCACTCATTCTACCTCTCATCTTCCCCAAATCTCCATCAAACCCCCAAAATCCCCCAAAAAACCCTAGTTCTCCAAACTTCTCCATCCGTTCCAGATCTGATCCATAGGTTCCCCGGAGTGCTTCTTCCGCTTCCTCACGGTAATAAATCGATCTCTTGATGTTTTCATAACCCGTTGTATTTTGTGAAGCCCTAATGAAATTTCTTGTTGTTTTGATGATTGTTTCTCCATAACAACGACTACCCCGTAGATTAGCATCCGTGAGACGAACCTTCGCGATCGTCATTCTCGGTGCTAGGCAAGTGAACCTTGCCACTTAGGGTTTTAGGCCATGTTTTAGGCCATTTGCTTGTTGTAGGCATAAAAGAGGCTAGGCGACGAAATGATACTCGCCTAGGCGCAAGTTAGGAGCTAGCTTGACAACGAAGCTAGATCCGACATTTATCATGTTGCACAATTACCATGTCATGTTTAAATTCCATTAACGGTACGCAAATTAATTGTCATGTCATTGCATTCTTTAAGTGATCCCGTGATTACGTAGCATCGCTACAATACTTGTGTTTCCTGGCTCGTGACCAGAAGCGAGCATAATGAGTTGCTAACCCCAACGCTCGATATTGAATTGTGAACTAGGAAAACAAGCTCCTGTGCGGGGCAACCCTGGCTCATTTACTGGGCTCATGTACAGGGACCCTGGCTTGTTTACGTGTGGGTATTGGGGGTAAGAGTTAAGCGGCCAATCAACTGGGAGTCTGCCCGATCAGCAACTGCAGTGGTAAGGCGTAAACTCTGGGTTTTGGGGTAGTGTTAAGCGGCCAATCAGCGTGAATGCCAAACCATTCAGCTGTAAGGCGTAAACATCTACAAACAACTTGAAACGTGACTAGTGGAATGATTGAGAATGTTAGTAGCTTGGCTACTCTTGTCTTGTCCCGATATTTGATCTCTTATACTTATTGCCTTGCCATGTCTTGCTGTGCACTCATGCTAAAACTGTCATGTCATGCATACTATAACTGCTAGGTTGTTAGTTGTCTTACTTTCAGTTTCCTTGCCCAAGCCTATTAGACTTGCTGACATGTGCCCCTTTACTCTTTTGGGTGACACATGTTAGATCCTGAGCCTGAGTACCTTGTTGAGGACGAGGTGTTTGCCGACGCCGAGCCCGAGCTTGTGTTTGACGGGGAGTACGTGGACACTGGGGACCAGTCCTAGTGTCTTCGTTGTGTTTTTCCCTTTTGTTTAGACTACTATTTTGTTGTCGGTGCGTGACACCTATACTTTGTTGTGTTGTTTCTTTTGTCGGCCTTGTTCTGGGCCTTTAGACTCTTTCTTTTAGCCTGGTGGCTTTTCTGGATGTTGAACTTATTTTCATGTTGGACAATTACGAGATATGAGAATTTTATTTCTGTCTCACCTTGTGTTATTATTGTTGTTCCGTTTGTGGTTACAGGGACCTGCTTATGTTTAATTGACGCTTATCGGGTTTGGAGCTTCACAGCCCCACTCTCGTGCGGACCTTTTCAAGTCTCGCCTCCATTTTAGGGAAGCGGGGCGTGACAGATCTCATCCAACAATTCGTTCCTCTTCTGTATAGATAAAGATTAGCATATACTACTTTATATTAGATTTATCATTTCATGCTAGTCTGTCTATATCATAGCATATTCCAATACTCATGTATCATTTATGTCCATCACATTAATGACACCAAATGTTCTATATCTCTGACATGAACAAAACCTTTTTAATTGTATGTCACATAAAGAAGTTTTTATAACTTGGAACTTTACTTAGCCCAAAACAAAACCACGCAACATGCTAGCTCCCACTAAATTTGAGAACTTTCTGGTCTTAATACTTCAACTTGACTTTCTAAATCTCATTTAGAATGTTGATTATTAAGTATAACCGGCCCATTTGTGCTGAATGAGTTAAAATGGAACGTATTTGTGTCAGGTTGTTTTGACGAATAAGTTATATCAAAATCCGTCTCCAGGAGTCTTGATGATAATTTACTTAATCATAACTACCCACACTATCTTTTTCTTTATATGCATTAATCTTCTAACTTGAAGTATTACATGCAGCCAAACAAGAACTTTTCTTATTGTGTGCATTATCAAGATCGCATCAAATGTATATGCGCCAGGAATATACTCGTTACTATAGATATGATAAAATACTGACTGCTCCCGTCTATCGCATCAACTCAGAAACAAACACAACAACTCAGAGAACCATCAACGTATACACATCAAGATATTAAAACAATGACTTTATTCAAAAGAAAATTGTTCACAACATTTTCATCCCAAGTGACATTCACTTAATCATTGTTCAAGTTCTCATTGCCTCATTTATTCAAAAATAAAATTAAGACATCATCCTTGATATCTTCGAAGTCCTTTGACGGCCCCAGTAGCAACGATTACTCTGTCTGTTGATTCCTCTTCCAGTGTCCATGCTTATGGCAATGGAAACACTTAGACTCAGATGATGCCCCCCTTTTCTTTTTCTTCTCCTGCTTGGCCTTGGCAGGTTGAGGGATCTGCCTCTTCTTACCCTTGCCCTTGAGCTGGTGAGAAGAAGCAGAGCCGACAACCAACACTGGTGGGTCCTTCTCGATTCTCTCCTCGAACTGCCAGAGCATGTTCAAGAGAAATGGAAGTTCTACCTCAGTGTTGTTCATTATAAAACTTGTAATGAATGGGTTAAAAGCAGGGGTCAAAGACTTTAGGACTATGTCTGTGCTCATCTCATTTTCAAGGCAAATCCGGTGGCGGGTGAAGGATGTCACAGAGAAGATCGGACAGGGGCGTTGGTCGGAGCTGTGGCAAGGCGGAGAGCTCTTGGGCTTGCAGCGGAGGTGGGCGATGGCGAGGGCTCCGGTGGTCGTGTGCGGCGTCGGTGTGGGTTGCCTGCGTCGGTGTAGGGTGGTCGATGTGCGAGGCGGTCTCGAGGTAGTGAGGCGTTGGTGTCGGGAGGAAAAAGGCCGGCGGGGCGAGATGGGGTGGAGCTCGGCGTTGCGTGCACGTGGGAAAGAAAAGAGTCGCGCGTGCTGTTTTTTCTTGCGAGGAGAAAAGAAGGCAGGTGGCGGCGTAAGCTGTTGTGGGGGAGAGAAAATAAAAAAGACCTAGGTTTAAATAAAGGTACAATAAGGTTTGCATCCTATAGGAATAGAGTGATGTGTCCTAGGGTTTTTATTATACGGAATAGGGTGCTGCTACAAATTTTTAGCCTTGGGGTTTATTTTATATATGATTTGGTGTGTGGGGGTTTGTGTACAGAGGCAGCACGTGAAGGTACATTAGGGGTCTAAAACTAATTTATATTTCTCGCTTGTTTTTTTGTTAGCCTCACTAGATAGCTGTGTGCACACGAATGTGAGTTGGGTGCAGCTTGGGTGCAAGAAAAACTAGGTTATAAGAGGTAGTGGATTTGCAATTCTTATTAATGGTATTAAATAGGTTTGACTAAGAGAATAATAGCTAATCAATAGGTTTTAAAGGGGTCTAAGAATGGAAGGCAGCATTTGAATTTCAAAAGTTTGAAAAAGATTAGGAGTTTGAATTTGAATTTGAATTTTTAAAACAAATTTTAAGAAGAAGCATTTAAAAATAATTATAATAAAGGAGGTATATTAATACTAATAAGGAGCATGAAAAAGAAATGGATACGTGTATGGGGACAGATGTGCCTTCTACGGATACGAAGAAGAATAAACACACGGATAAGACGCATTGTAAAAACTGGTCGTTACATCCTACCCACCTTAAGAACGATTCCGTCCTCGGAATCTTATCGGCTAAGGCAACAGAAAACGTAAGGGCAACGCTCATATCTCTTCTTCTAACGTATACACGTAATAACCATCATGATACATCCAAATAGCATTTCTAATACTAATATCAACACCAATACTACTAGTAGCAACTATACGCATACACACATTACTAATTACGTATTAACATAACATGTTTAATATAATATCAGCTTACAGTTATAGTCCAACCAATACTATACTCGGGCGAATAGTAACACTTACTACACAACCACATCAAGTCACTAGCAGTAAGTATGCCATCACTTCGCACACTCACATTAATACTAATACACAATGTAGTACCATATATCTTATACACTTACAATCCATAATGATATAGTACCACATGTCACTTAAACATACCACTAATACATAAATACAATCATTCTTAGTCAATTAACACTTACATCGAACAATCACTTTTACATACCGCATATTACCATATGTACATTATAATATATATCACTATACGTATATACATGCACGTAATACTTTACACCATACCCAGATTTATATAAGTCTTACTCATAGTACTTGGGTCGTTGTAATCTACCCACCTTAAGACCAAGTCCGTCCTCAGACTTCCTTAAATAGGCCGACCTAGGGGTGAGCGGACATAGACAATAAGGTCATTCTATCGCAGTCATACATACATTATAATGAAACAACATACATTCATGTGCATATACTTACTCATACATCACACACTTTCAAATTCCTATACATCGGTTCATTTTACATACATACACATACTTACACTACCACACGCCTATCTCATATCTATATAGGACACACACACACACACACACACACACACACACACACACACACACACACACACACACACACACATACCAGTATACACAATCATGGTAATCTACCTATAGCTAGTATACTATTACATACACCCATATATACGTAGTCACAAACATACGACTATGCATACGTCCTGGTATACACATGCTCATGCATCATCCCATGGGGGCAATACGATATTATAATCCTACTATACATAAAACATACTCATTCATACAATATATATAACTATATATATATATATATATATTTTGGAAAGTTAGTGTAAGTCTTTATTGCTACTAAAAAATGTACAAGGGATACAATTGGTGGTGCTAGAGAAGGCCATGTTGGGGAGAGGATAGGGCACAAGCGCCGTCACCCTCCACTAACATGTCTTCTCCTGCATCAAATAATAAATTTCGGACCCTGACATTATCCTGCATCCCTTAGTTCCCATTGCTCCATGGCCCGCCTGACATCAGTAGTGGTGGCATCTTGATCTCTGAGAAGTATTCTGGTGTCCGAAGCTATTTCTTCAAATAGAGCGGTCTTTGTTTTTTTAGTTCCCTCAAAGATTCTTCTATTTCTTTCCTTCCAGGCATGCCAAACAATAGCCGCTAGTATAGACTTTGCTAGCGTACTAATAGTATCTTTAGTATCAAAATGCTGTAAGAAGTAGTCTCCAACCTTATCTAGTTGGGGAGCAATGGGG
>CM061130.1:57412337-57428338 GCA_030789695.1 Scilla litardierei | reverse complement strand
GTTGGTCAGTTAAAATCTCTAACTCCTTTCCAATATTCAAGGTCGGATATCTCCCATGTATCTGTGCTATCTGTGCCTTCCTCATAAGCTCGCCACGCTTCACCGATCTACCTTAAGATCGTCAAGTGTGTCCGACTCACTTATTACAAGTTATCCACTGACTTAAGCATTGGAGAGGCTATGGGCTGACAGCCAGCCCCGCCTTTCTGACGAGTTGCTATTCTCGCAAGAAGCTCGTCTCAGCTACAGGGAGATGGTGACCTTGGACGATCAACAGGCGACCTTGGATTCTTCATCTCTGGAGCGTGCTCCAAGTCGTTCTAGCCTCACCATCAACCCCTAACTTGTAACCATTGACCAGTGGTTCCCCAAACTTACAAATATTATTGTTGGCAGACTTGACCTGCAACAATGGCGATCTCCTTGTTCCAAAGGATATTTTGCGGATTTTTCCTGGCCTCGGGGCTATTTTCTACTTTTTTGGAAGATATGTTTCTTTTTATTAATGATATGATTTTTTGGCCTAATTTTGTCTTCTCTTATTTTTTTCAAATGAAGATGGTGATCTCCCGGTTCCAATGACATTTTTGTAGATCTTTCTGATCTATGGGTCATTTTCTATATTTTCTGTAAGATATGTATCTTTATATTAAATTATAGGATTTTATAGCATAATTTTGTCTTCTCTTATTTTTATTTTAAAGATGGTAATCTCCCGGTTACAACGAACATTTTTGCTGAATTTTCTGAGCTCGATGTTATTTTCCTCATTTTATTGAATATTTGGATATTTTTATCAAATGGTATGCTTTTTATAGTCTAATTTTATCTTCTCTTATTTTTCAGTTGAAGATGTCAATCTTTTGATTCCAACGGACATTTTTACGGCGGTTTCTGAGCTCGGGGCTCTTTTTCTTCATTTTCTCGCAGAAATGTATCTTTTATTAAATGATAGGATTTTTTGGCCTAATTTTGTATTCTCTTATTTTTTTCGTTAAAGATGGCGATCTCCCAGTTTCAACGAATATTTTTGCGGGATTTTTCTAAGCTTTGTGCTATTTTCTACATTTTCTGTAAGATATGAACCTTTATACTAAATCTTATGATTTTTGTAGCCTAATTTTGTCTTCTTTTATTTTTCAGTTGAAGATGGTGATCTCCTGGTTCCAATATACATTTTAAGGTATTTTTCTGAATACGGGGCTATTTTCTACCTTTTATTGGGGACATGGATCTTTTTATTAAATGGTATGAATGTTATAGCCTAAGTTTGTCTTCTCTTATTTTTCAGTTGAAGATGGTGATCTCTGGTTTCCAACAGATATTTTATGGATCTTTTTATTAAATGATATGATTTTCATAGACTAAATTTATCTTCTCTTATTTTTAAGTTGAAAATGGCAATCTCCCGGTTCCAGCGGACATTATTGCAGATTTTTCTGACCGCGAGACTATTTTCTACATTTTCTTAAAGACATGAATCTTTTTATTAAATGATATGATTTTAGGCATAATTTTATCTTCTCTTATTTTTTTAGTTGACGATATCGATCTCCCAGTTTCAACAGACATTTTCGTAGATTTTTTTGAGCTTGAAGCTATTTTCTATATTTTATGTAAGAAATGGATCTTTTCATTAAATGATATTATTTTTATAGCATAAGCTTACTTCTCATATTTTTTCAGTTGAAGATTGCGATCTCCTGGTTTTTGCGAATATTTTTAGCTCGGGTCTATTTTCTACATTTTTTGGAAGATATGGATCTTTTGATTAAAAGGCTTTATTTTTATCCTAATTTTGTCTTCTCTTATTTTTCAGTTGAAGATTGCAATCTCCTGGTTTCATATCATTTAATCCAACAGACATTTTTGATGATTTTATTGAACTTCGGGCCATTTTCTAAATTTTCTGTAAGATATAAATCTTTATATTAAATGATATGATTTTTATACCCTAATTTTGCCTTCTCTTATTTTTAAGTTGAAGATGAAGATCTCCCGATTCCAACGGACATTGTGGATTTTTCTGAGCTCGTGGTTGTTTTCTGCATTTTATGATAGATAGATATTTTTATTAAATGATACGATTTTTGGGCCTAATTTTTTCTTCTCTAATTTTTCAGTTAAAGATGGTGATCTCCTGATTTCAACGTACATTTTTGCGGATATGATATGGATCATTTTATTAAATGATATAATTTTTTGGCCCGATTTTGTCTTCTCCTATTTTCATATTGCAGATGGCGATCTCCCAGTTCTAACGAAGATTTTTGCGTATTTTTTGAGCTACGTGCTATTTTCAAATTTTTCTGGAAAATATGGATCTTTATTTTAAAGATATAATTTTAAGGCCAAATTTCGTCTTCTCTTATTTTTTTAGTTGAAAATGGCGATCTCCCCGGTTCCAACGGACATTTTTGCGGATTTTTCTGTGTTTTGAGCTATTATCTACATTTTATTGATGATTGGATCTTTAATTTAAGATGAAGATGGCGACTTTCCGGTTCCAACGAACATTTTTGAGGATTTTTCTGCGCTCCAGGTATTTTCTACATTTCCTGTAAGATATGAATCTTTATATTAAATGATATGCTTTTTATATCCAATTTTTATCTCCTCTTATTTTCCTGTTGAAGGCGATCTCTCTGTTCCAACAGACATTTTTGCGAATTTTACTTAGCTTGGAGTTATTTTCTGCATTTTTTGATAGATATGAATCTTTTTTATTAAATGTTAAGATTTTTGCATAATTGATGGCGATCTCCCTGTTCTAACGGACATTTTTGCAGATGTTTCTGGACTCGGGTCTATTTTCTGTATTTTTTGGAAGATATGGATCTTTTAATTAAATGATATCATTTTGGCCTAATTTTTTCTTCTCTTATTTTTCAGTTGAGGATGGCGATCTCCCTGTATCAACAGACCTTCTTGCGGCTTTTCCTGTGCTCGAAGCAATTTTCAACATTTTATTGAAGATATGGATTTTTTGCCTAACTTTGTCTTCTCTTATTTTTTCAGTTGAAAATGGCGATCTCCCGATTCCAACAGACATTTGTGTGGATTTTTCTGAGATCCGTATTTTTTTCATTTTCTGGAAGTTGTGTATCTTTTTATTAAATGATATGATTTTTGGCCTAATTTTGTCCTCTCTTATTTTTTCAGTTGAAAATGGCGATCTTCCTGTTCCAACGGATATTTTTGCGGCTTTTTCGGAGTTCCCGACAAATTTCTTCATTTTTTGTAAGATATGAATCATTATATTAATTAATATGATTTTTATAGCATAATGTTTGTCTTCTCTTATTTTGCAGTTTAAATGATGACTCCCGGTTCAAACGGACACTTTTGCGTATTTTACTTAGCTCGGAGCTATTTTCTGTATTTTCTGGAAATATGAATCTTTTATTAAATGATATGATTTTTGGCATAATTTTGTCTTCTCTAATTTTTCTATTGAATATGGCTATCTCTCTATTCCAACAGACATTTTTGTCGATTTTTCTGAACTCGATGCTATTTTCTTCATTTTCTGGAAGATATGAATTTTTTATTAAATGATACATTTTAAGCCTAATTTTGTCTTCTCTTATTTTTAGTTGAAGATGTTAATCTCCATGTTGCAACGGACATTTTTGCGGATTTTTCTGTGCTCAGAGCTATTTTTTACATTTTATTGAATATATGTATATTTTTATTAAATAATACGATTTTTAGCCTAATTTTGTCTTTTCTAATTTTTCTGTTGAAGTTGGAGTCTTCCAACGGACATTTTTGCAGATTTTTCCGAGCTCGGAACTATTTTTCTACATTTTCTGAAAGTTATGGATCTTTTTACTAAATGATTTGATTTTTAGCCTAATTTTTTCTTCTCTTATTTTTCTGTTGAAGATGGTGATCTTCTGGTTCCAAAGGACATTTTTGCATATTATTCTGACGTCGGGGCTATTTTCTAAATTTTCTAAAAAATATGAATCATTTTATTAAATAATATTATTTTGACATAATTTTACCTTCTCTTATTTTTCAGTTGAAGACGGTGATTTACCGATTCCATCAGACATTTTTGCAGATTATTCTGACCTCAGGACTATTTTCTAGATTTTCTAAAAGATATGAATCGTTTTATTAAATGATATGATTTTTGGCATAATTTTCTCTTCACCTATTTTTAAGGTGAAGATGACGATCTGTCGGTTCCAACGGACATTTTTGCGGATTTTTCGCAGCATGGTGCTATTTTCTACATTTTATTTAAGATATAGATCTTTTTATTAAATGATATGATTTTTATATCCTACTTTGTCTTCTATTATTTTTCTGTTGAATATCTACCGGTTCCAACAGACATTTTTACTGATTTTTCCTAGTTTGGGGCTATTTTCTAAATTTTCTTGAAGATATAGATTTTTTTATTAAATGATATGATTTTTTGGCTTAATTTTGTTTTCTCTTATTTTTTTTAAATTTAAGATGGCGTTCTTCCGGTTCCAACGGACATTTTTTGCGGATTTTTTTGACCTAGAGTCTATTTTCTACATTTTCTACATTTTCTGGAAGTTATGGATATTTTTAGTAAATAATATGATTTTTCGGCCTAATGTGTTGTCTTCTCATATTTTTCAGATGAAGATGGCGATCTTCCGGTTCCAACTGATATTTTTGTTTCTGGGCTATTTTTCTACATTGTATTAACAACTAAGCAATGTTCTATGGTTTTAGAGAAACTTCAATAATAAATATTTTTACGCCTAATACCGGTAAATAAAACATGTGAATCAATATCTACAATTTTACACATACCCTCTCCAAAGTTTACCTTGTAACCCTTGTCACAAAGTTGACTAATGGAGATCTGGTTATGACATAAACCACTAAATAAATAAACATTTGTAATATAAGTGGTTTGGAAGGATTGCCGACTTTGCCTACTCCAATGATGGTTCCCTTTTGATTACCTCCAAAAGTGACCGTTGCACCATCCTTGATGCTAATCACTTCGGAGAGCAATGTAGGATCTCCCACCATGTGTTTGGAGCATCCACTATCGAGTATCCAACCTTTCCTTTTAGAACCAATATGATTTTTATTGCTCTCTTTCTTGTTCTTGGGTACCTATATAATATACCATCAGCTCATGGTACCCAATCTTTATTGGGTCTAATGGGACTAGCCATTTGGAAGCCAAGTCCAAGAGGAATTTAGCTTCCCAACATAATTAGCACTATTTATAACATCTCTAAGCTAGGAATTAACATAAGCATTCCTATCATTTGTGCTAGTGTTATTAGGACCACAAATTGTTTATGTTTTGCGTGTCCTTTTCCTAGTTACATGCACATTTGGTTGAGTTCTATTTGGTAGTGCTTCCTAGGAGCATGCGATATAGCATATAAAGATGGAGGTGGATAAGCATGAGACATATATGGGTTATATGCAAATTTAGGAGCATGCATGTTATAGGAAACATATGGAGCATGCATAAGATGAGGTGGATGTGCATACATGGGAGGATGATGTGCATGAACATATGAATGCGTAAGATCACATGCATGAGTATTTCTCATGTGTGGGTTTGCACGTGTCCGTTGGTGTGGAGCATAAAATGTATCATATGTGTCCACATGTGAAGTAGGAGATTTCCTATGTGTATGAGTATTGGTGTACATATATGCATGATCTTTCTTTGGTTTCCGCCCTTAGTGAGTTTCTTGCCAAAAGAAGGAGATTGTGAAGTGGTTGCCTTCTTGATAGGTTTGATACCAATAGTGTTTTTGACACCACTAGTGGATGCACCGGAGGATGGCCTCACAAAATTTATAGTTACACCATTATAGGAGGTGCGAGATTTGGATGCATTTGCTTCCACATAACCAAGTCCAACATGATGTGTGGCCGGAAATTGGTTTGCAAGCAATTCATCCAATTGCCCTTTCCCTTTGTTAAATCTCTTAACTTGGGAGGACATGAGCTCATATTTCTCGTATATAGAAGAAATATTGGTATCCAAAGTGGACACATATGTTTTGAGCTCGTGCACTTGGGTTTTAAGAGAATCATTCTCAACACCCAATTGTGTGTTTTATGAAGCTAGATCAATACTATCTTTAGAATAATTTTGATCCAGTTGAGATTTGAGGGAGTTCACCTCATTTCTCAAGATGTCATTTTGAGAAATCAAATTCTCTTTCTTAAGTGTAAGTGTATCAACAATGGTGTCATTGTTGATGATACATGGCATGGATGATTTGCTTACATTATATTTCTTTAAAGTAGTATATATAAGCATAAGAGATTGATACTTAGAAAATAATTCTTCGTTGGCAATATGAAGTACATCCATGGTTACCTCGGGTTCATCGTTGTCACTGTCACTCTCATCGAAGAATGGATCTTCTCGGGCCATAAAGCACATATGTGCACTCTCACCCTTTTCATACTCGGATTCACTTGAGAAATATCATCTTGAATCATCGAACGTCCCAACAAGTCCTTTCTTCTCTTGTCCTTCTTGAATTTGTCGGACTTGTGGTACTTTGGAGCTTTCCACTTTTCTGTTTCTAAGCATTGGGCAATCCTTCTTGATGTGTCCCAGCTTGTTACACTTAAAATAAAGAGGCGAGGTATTGTTAGTGTTATCAAATTTAGTTTTGGAAGGAAATTTACCTTTGCGAAAGAAGCGTTGGAACTTCTTCGCCATTTGTGCTATTTCTTCCAAGTACATTTCGTTCTCGGATTCTTCACTATCGAAGGATGAAGAAGTAGCCTTGAATGCTACGCTTTCTTATTGGCCTCCGTTGGGTTTATCATCGCTCTAATCTTCATTCGGTTCTCCCTTCTTACTTCGTAAGACATGAGAGTACCGATGAGATTCACCACAGTGTAATTCTTCATGTCATTGACCTCCTCAATGGCGATTGCTCTTCTTTTTCATTTTGAGGTCATTCCCATGGTTATCTTTCTCACCTTTTATTATTGGGTGTAGACTTGATCAAAAGCTTCAAGCTCATTGGTGATGTCAGTAAAGCGTTCGTACATCGTTGCAATATTCTCATTATCATGCATATGAAACATATCGAAATTTGTATTACAACATATAATTTAGACAACTTGACCTTGTCTGTTCCCTCGTGGGTAACGATGAGATGGTTCCATATTTGATATGCACTCTTACATGTGCATATCTTATTGAACTCATCTGTATCCAATGCACAATGAAGAGCGTTCATTGCATTGGCATTGTTCACTTTGGTGGACTTCTCGGAGGGAGTCCATTTG
Source organism: Scilla litardierei (assembly GCA_030789695.1). Lineage (NCBI taxonomy): Eukaryota > Viridiplantae > Streptophyta > Magnoliopsida > Asparagales > Asparagaceae > Scilla > Scilla litardierei. The sequence continues at coordinate 57,421,063 of CM061130.1, read as the reverse complement.
TCAAAATCCTCTTCGAAGGATTCAACGTATTCCTTATGGAGGGTTCGCCAAAGAGAAGCACTCCTAAGAAACGTCTCCATTCGACACTTCCAATAGTCGAAATTTGTGCTATTGAAACGCGGAGGAAGAATTGTTGATTGTCCTTCGAAGACGGTAGACCCACCATCACGATCGTGATTGTTGTACGGAGGAGGTGGAGGAACGTAGTTGTTGTTGGATGCTATAGCTAAAAACCTTCGCTCTGATACCAATTGTAAGGACCCTGGTTATGAGTAAAATACTAGAAGGGGGTTGAATAGTATTTATAAAATTTAAACGATAGTTCTACCAATTTAAATTCCTAACCAATAATAAATGCAGAAATAAACCCAAAATAAAATAATGCTAACATAAAGTATGTTTCAAGAGTTCGTATTACCCAAGTCAACTCCCGCCTTGTTCCCAGTAATCCTATGTCCCTTCCACCCGAATACCTCTGGATACTCAAGTTAGAACCCTAACTTGAGGTTCCCTTAAAACCCACTTGTAGCAACCCTACAAGTGAAATCGAAACACAATCGATGTCCTTGACTCCCACAACTTGGGATCAAGCAAACCACTCTCACAAACCGAGAGTAAAACTAATATCTAAAGATAATAAATAATGAAATAGTAACACTTACAATCACATATGCCTTGAAGTAGAACTTGAAGGGAATTTACACACTCGACAATCGACTGATGAAGAACCAACAGTCGACTGCTGCACCATGTCAGAAGGTAGGTGAGAATGCAAACGGTAACTTACTACGTAGGACAGTTGACTGATGAATGTCTAACCGGCACCTGTAAACCTAACAGGTGACTGAGAAACCTTCTACATGCGACTGAGAAAAACATGAGTAAGTTGAGAAAACTTAAGAAGTTATGGGAAGACAAGACAGGCGACTGATGTGGAATACACAGGCGCATGTGTCATAGATAGGCGACTGTGAAACCAACTTCAGTCGTCCGGCCAATACTTGCAAAACTTGTCAAACATCAAGTGTTAAGACAAAGATCGACAGGCGACTGAAGAAGCCTACACAATCGCCTATGCCGTGGGCAGGCAACTGTCAAGTCAACATCAGTCGTCTGGCCGAATGAAGATAAGATAATGATCTTTGGACAAGAGAGAGACATGCAACTGACTAACAAGTCACATGTGCCTGTAACTTGGACAGGCACCTGTACTTTGTACATCAGTCACCTGATGAAAGTTAAATGATAAATTATGTGCCAAATAGACGACTGTAGAACAAATCACATGCGACTGTTTGGAGACAGGAGCCTGTTAAACATTCAGTAGTCGCCTGTTGAAATCCAAAAATGCACATGCTTGAGAAATATGAATTGGAGGCCAAGGAAATATGATCTAATGATTTCTTGGGACAGAAATAAAGATGTGTGTGCTCCAACATAGTTCTACTTCTAAGCTACATACTAGAAGAGAATAAAAATATTACATCTTGTATTAGCCTCTCTTCTTTCCAAAGAATGAGCTTAAAGTCTTCTAGGAGCTTCATTCATCATCTTTGATCATCCAATCCACTTTTCATACTTTCATTGATCCTTGAGTGCCATCAATTGCTAATTGATCTTCATGATATGCTTAGGCAGTTGATTAACTGCAAGTAAGGGATTAGTCACAAGTATTTATGTTTGCTCATCATCATCAACACCAAGTAGGGAGAAGTCCAAACTCAACACCTTAGTGTTATATTTGGGTGTGTTGAGTTCTACCTAAGAGAAATGTGTACATAAGTTTTAATTGAGCCATGTTACATATGTGGAATGTTATTTTTTTCGGAATGTTGTGTTTCTGTGTCTCTCTTGGTGATGTTGCGATCCATTGAGTATTGTAGAGCATTACATATACTATCCCAGCATGTGTGCAGTGGCCTGCCTCTGTATTATTTCTCTCTCTTCTCCTCTCATTCTCCATCACCCTTGCCTCTTCGGGCATACCTGGGACGGATTCCTACTTCCCGGGTATCCTGGGAAGCGGGGTGTGACACATTGGTGCCAAGATTTCGGTCGTTTGTTAATGGGATTGGCCGATATCTTGGGCTGCCAGAAATAGTAAAATGCTTCCACCCTGCTATTTGCAGCAACCAAGTGGTTATCCCGCTCGAAATCTCATGGAAATTCGTGGAAACTATCTCCTCTTAGAAACTACGGATGCTCCTCATTTGGCCTCTTATTTTCCCACAACGCTGGTAAAATCGTTACACAAGCAATTGCAACGGTTAACTATTTTTGGGACTCGCATGGATTTCGCAGGTTTTGTGGGTAAATAAGAGATCAAATGCGGTGCATCTAGTGTTTCTAAGTGAAGAGGAGACGTAGTTTCCATAATTTCTCATTAGATTTTGATTGGGATAATAACCCCATGGTTGTTCCGAATAGCAGGGTTGAAGAATTTTACAATTTCTGGTAGCCCAATGTATAGGCCAATCCGGGCATCAAACGAACGAAATCTTGACTCCTACGACATCGATAGTGCATCACCATCGCTTTTCTTGAGAAAACAATAAGAATCCACTCACGTGTTCAATACAAAAGAAATTACCAAGGTTAACGATTTCTGGACTCGCACGGATTTCACAGACATGTGGGAAATAAGAGTCCAGGAAATAAGAATCCAAATGAGGAGTGTTCGCGTTTCCATGTGAAGAGTAGATAGTTCCATGATTTCCCATGATATTTTGAATCGGATAATGAAGCTATTTAGAATACAATTCATGCTAAAATAAATACCAATAATTTAATACATAGATTAAAATCAGAATAATACCACCATATTAAGGAGCTTTGAGTTGTGATCGTTCTGACACAAGCGGTTCGTCGATCTGAGCTCTGTGGACAAAGTTATGAACTTTTCAGTGTCGCTCGTCAACCTCCTTCTTCTTCCTGCGAATTTGATGATCTCTTTGAAGTTTGGAGGAGAGAAATTAGACAAAGATGAACGGAAATAAGTCTATGGCCGGCCTTGTTTGCTTGTGCTCTCTCCTTTGGGGGGGTTTTCTTGTAGAAATAGGAGTCATATACATAAGGCAGGGGTCCAAGGGTTATAGTCTAATAGGAACTCACCCTTTGTTGGTATCTTATAGATAGAATCCGATTCAATTAAAACTCATTGAGATTGATTTGATATGATTTGTTTTCATCCCATCACCTTGGTCCAATGAACTTGGTCAATCTGCTGTTGGAAATAGAATTCTTTTATATCCAAATTAAATCTATTTTGAATCCAAATTGAACCAAAATTTGACCAAGTCAAATTCTCTTAAGCCAAATTGATTTGAACTTGATTTGATTGTATATTTGAATTTTGAACCTTATCCCTCCATGTTATATTGATCAAGTCTAATTCTCTTAATCACAAGATTGCCATCTTTCCATCTCTTGCATATAATTCCAACTTTGCCATTGTGCACAATTTGCAAGATTACCATTAATCAATATTCACTAGTTTGCCACTATATGCTCCATGTTTATTTCCACATGAAAACAATTAACAAACACATCAAAAACATTCACGAAGGTTTGTTATCATGAAACAAGAAATCACAGATCGTTGTACCACCTACGTTGTATCTATCATTCAAAAGTGCAATTTTGATAAACAAAAGAGAGATAAACAATAATCTTAGTCTTTATAAATTTTGCACTTTTTTCAAATATTTTTTTGTTTTAATTTTTATGGGTTTTCAAAAAATTTCTATCACACAAAAAGAATAAAAAACACACCAAAATAAAAAACACACACAAATAACACCAAAAGATGAAAACACACAAAAATCCTATGAAGGTATGCAATGAGCTCAAACAAGTTATCATACCTTCGCGTTGTCGTTCGGCCAAGAAACTTCAATGAAATGTGACGTCGAATTCATAGTTCCTTGTCCCTCCATCTTACCTACACGGAAGATGTTATGGGTGACCTTGAAATCCAACAAGGTCCACTCATGTTAGTCATCAAACTTTTAGGAATCCTTATTTGTTTAAACTTTATGTTTTTGTTCCTATATATGCAATGATGGGAAGTATGACCAACACATCCAAATGTAAAGCACATTGCGTGAATATTTCTAACTTTCGTTTTCTCATTGTGAACTTTCTTATTTTTAGGCTTTTCAACGTATTTCAAACCATATCCAAGTCTTCGCCTAATATTGCCATATAATTGATTTCCAAGAATAATATCCAAGGATTGTTTTCTAACACCGAATTTCTTTATGATCAATTCTAGGTCTATGACTTTGGATTTCTAGTAAAGATTTTCCTTCACACGCAAGGTGCATTTACTAATAAAAGCCTTTTTATTCTCCTCTTCATTCTTTCTCAGATTTTCTGCATTCTTCTCTGTCTCCAAAGATTATTTTCAGTTTCCGTCTTGGTCAATTTTTATTTTAGCTCCTTTCTTTCATTTTCCAACATAATTATCTTTTCATTAAGCCCTTTCTTTTCAGATTTTTCCTTAATCAATTTTTCATTGAGCTCTTTATTCTCATTTTCCACCATGGTCATTTTTCCTTGGCATGCTTTATTTTCTGCCTCCAGCTTAGGGCATGTGTTACACTTTAAGGTTGCGTGCACAACGGGGGTTTCTTTTCTAATCTTTGCAAATGTGGCCTTAAGTATTTTTATTTCAGTTTTCAGTTTTTCATCGTTAAGAGACATGTGATAGTTTTCTTGTTGTAGTTCATAGTTTGATTATGTAAGTGATTTAACATTGGTTTCTAACATATCATTTTCAGCATGCATATTTTCACAAATAGTTACAAGCTCACATTTAGAACAAAATTGTACCTCATCAAAATCTTCCATTAAACATAGAGAAGTATGGGCAGTCTCATCTTGTGGTTCGTTCTCGCTATCTTCATCCCATGTTGTCACAAGTGATTTCCCTTTCTTCTCCACATAGTTGCTTTTCATCACATGGCAATCTTTCATGAAATGGCCTTGTTTCTTGCAATAAAAACATTGCAATAAATTAGTAGTATTGTGCTCAGAAGAATTATTTGTAGGATTAAATTTATTGAAACGATCGAACCTTTTTATCATTTCAGCTCTTCCTTGTGGAGTCTTGATGTATCTTCTAAATCCTCTCACCATTAACGCTTGCTCCTTACCAAGTTCTTCATCGCTTTCTTCAATATCTTTAAATGCTAAAGCCTTCGAGCTCTTAGCCTCAGATTTCTCATCCTTTTCTCTAGATTCGGTCGTCTTTAATTCAAGCTCATGCGACATCAAATTTCCAACTGAAAAAGCAGGCGAATATCTTAAGCTTGTGGAAGAACGTTTTCGTTCGGTGGATAACTTTCTTGCTGGTGCATTAATGTCTCAACTTATGTCCATGAAGTTCAATGGGACTAAGAGCATGCAAGAACATATTTTAAAAACATTGCCGTAAGACTTAAGTCATTAGGTATGCAAGTGGATGATTCCTTCCTCGTTCAGTTTATATTGAATGCATTACCTTCTGAGTGTGATGCTTTCCAAATCAATTATAACATTACAAAGGACAAGTGGGATATTAATGAATTAACTAGAAAGCTCATTCGGGAGGAAAATAGGTTAAAGAACTTGGGTGGACACCATCTTAACCTAACCACTCATGAACTTAGGTGGACACTAACCTAACCACTCATGAATGGCAAAGTTGCTCAAGCCAATAGGTAAGAAATTCAAGAGGAAATGACCTATTAAAGGTGAACATTCTAGAAAGAAGGAACATTGTGTGAATAGGTGTCGTTTCTACAAAAAGGAAGGATATTGGTAGAGGGATTATTTCAAATGTATGGCATGGTTTGAAAAGAAAGGGATTTCATTCGTTCCAAACCACAAACCTCAGTAAGAACTATCTGTTTACCGGGAATCGCATTAAGGCTCCTATTAAAGGCTTAGGAACTTATCGTCTAGTCCTTCATACTGGCTATCAATTGGACTTAAGTATGACTCTTTATGTTCCTACAATTACAAGGAATCTTGTTCCCTTCCAAAGTTGGATTTATGTGGTTATAAATGTAAATTTGAACATGGATGTTTTAATTTGTACAATCATGTTAAACTTGTTAATTCAGATATACTTATTGATGGATTGTATTAATTGAATCTTATTATTGAATTATCTGAACCCTGGTGGATCTTTATATTTTTATTAAATGATATGATTTTTATATCCTACGTTTGTCTTCTCATCTCGTTTCAATTGGATATGGCGATCTACCAGTTCCAACAGACATTTTTGCGGATTTTTTTATCTTGGGGCTATTTTTCAATGATATGACTTTTATAGCCTAAGTTTGTCATCTCTTATTTTTTTCAGTTGGAAATGGCAGTCACTTGGTTCCAACAGACATTTTTACGGATTTTTCTGACCTGGGGCTATTTTCAATATTTCCAAAAAGATATCAATCATTTTATTAAGTGATATGATTTTTGGCCTAATTTTGTCTTCTCTTATGTTTTTCGTAGATGATGGCGATCTCCTGGTTCCAACAAACATTTTTTGCGGATTTTTCTGAGCTCTCAAGTTTTTTCTGTTTTATCGGGAAGATATCGATTGTTTTGTTAAATGATATGATTTTTTGGCTAATTTTGTCTTCTCTTAATTTTTTCGTCGATGATGGCAATCTTCCGGTTCCAACAGATATGTTCACAGATTTTTCTACGCCCTGAGCTATTTTCTGTATTATCTAGAAGATATCGATCGTTTTATTAGATGATATGTTTTTTGGCCAAATTTTGTCGTCTCTTTTTATTTGTTAAATTTTGCGATTTCTTGGTTCCAACTGATATTTTTGCGGACATTTATGAGCCCGAGGCTATTTTCTACATGTTCTGAAAGATAAGAATCTTTATGCTAAATGATATGATTTTTATATCCTAATTTTGTCTTCTCTTATATTTCAGTTGAACATAGCAATCTCCCGGTTCCAACAAACATGTTTGCGGATTTTTCTGAGATCGGTGCAATTTTCTACATTTTATGGAAGATATGGATCTTTATATTAAATGATATAATTTTATAGCTTAAGTTTGTCTTCTATTATTTTTAAGTAGAAGATGGCGATCACCTTGTTCCAACGGACATTTTTACGGATTTTTATAAGCTCGGGGCGGTTTTCTACATTTTTTAGATATATCTTTTATTAAATGATATGATTTTTGGCCTAATTTTGTCTTCTCTTATTTTTTTCATTGAAGATAGCGATCTCCCGGTTACAACGGATATTTTTGAGGATTTTTCTTACCTCCGGGCTATTTTCTTCGTTTTCTGTAAGATATGAATCTTTATATTAAATGATATGATTTTTATAGCCTAATTTTGTCTTCTCTTATTTTTCAGTTGTATATGGTGATCTTTCGGTTACAAAGGATATTTCTGCGAATTTTTCTGAGATCGATGGTATTTTCTACATTCATTTTCTGTAAGATATGAATATTTTTATTGAATGATATGGGTTTTATAGCCTAATTTTGTCTTCTCTTATTTTTCAGTTAAAGATGGTGATATCCAGGTTACAACGGACATTTCTGCAGATTTTTCTGAGCTCAATGCTTTTTTCTATATTTTCTGGAAGATATGGATGTTTTACTAAATGATTTGATTTTGGCCTAATGTTGTATTCTCTAATTTTTTTTCTTTGAAAATGGCAATCTCCCGTTCCAACAAACATTTTGCGAATTTTTCTGAGCTCCGTGCTACTTTCTACATTTTCTATAAGATATGTATCTTTATATTAAATGATATGTTTTATAGCCTATTTTACATTCTCTAATTTTTCAGGTTAAGATGGCGATCATCCGGTCCCAACGAAAATTTTTGCAGATTTTTCTAAGCTTCGATCTATCTTCAACATTTTTTGAAAGATATGGATATTTAAATTAAATGATATGATTTTATTGCCTTATTTTATATTCTCTCTTTTTTTAGTTGAAGATGGTGATTTCCCAATTCCAACAGATATTTTTGCGGATTATTCCGAACTCGGGTCTATTTTCTACATTTTCTAGAAGATATGGATCTTTATATGGATCTTTATTTTAAATTATAGGATTTATATAGCCTAATTTTGCCTTCTTATATTTTTCAATTGAAGATGGTGATCTCCGGTTTCAACGGACATTTTTGCGGATTTTTCTGAGCTCGAGACTACTTTCTTCATTTTTTGGAAGATATGGATCTTTATTTTAAATGATATGATTTAAATATCCTAATTTTGTCATCTCTTATTTTCCAGTTGAAGATGGCGAAATCCCGATTCCAACGGTCTTTTTTTGCGGATTTTTTCTAATCTCGGTATTATTTTCTATATTTTCTAGAAGATATGGATCTTTTTAATTTAATGATGTGATTTTGGGGTGTAATTTTGTATTCTCTTATTTTTTTAGTGCAATATGGCAATCTCTCTGTTCTAACGGAACTTTTTACGTATTTTTCTGAGCTCGGGGCTACTTTTAATATTTTCTGTAAGATAAGGATCTTTATATTAAATAATATAATTTTTATCGCCTAATTTTCTCTTCTCTTATTTTTAAGTTTAAAATGGTGTTCTCCCGGGTCCAACTGAAATTTTTACCGATTTTTTTGAGCACTGGGCTATTTTCTAAATTTTGCGAATGATAAGGATCTTTTTATCAAATGTTAATATTTTTGGCCTAATTTAGTCCTTTCTTATATTTCAGTTGAAGATCTA
>CM061130.1:57214378-57411837 GCA_030789695.1 Scilla litardierei | reverse complement strand
CGATACGGCATCGGACGGCTCCGTTTCAGATGAGTCGGTACATGGGGAAGAAGCATTCTAGTCACAGGCAAGCACTGTAAGGGGGTACAACACCCCCTGAAGTAGAACTCAATCCTCTGCCTACCAACCTTAAATATGCATTCTTAGGTGATGATCATACGTATCTCGTTATGGTTAATGCTTCGCTCACTGAACCTCAGCTCGAAGATCTTTTGAAGGTTCTTAGAGAGCATAGAGACGTAATAGGGCTTTGTGAGCATAGGATCGACCTCGAGGATAACAGTTCGACCTCCATAAAACTACAAAGACGTCTAAACCTTAACATGAAGGAAGTTGTTAAGAAAGAAGTTTTAACATTGCTCGAAGCGGATACCTTCTATCCCATCTCAGATAGCAAGTGGATCATCACTGTCTAAGTCGTGCCTAAGAAGGGTGGCATAACCGTAATAAGAAAGGAAAAAAATGAGTTGATACCAACTAGAACCATCACGGGCTGGCGGATGTGCGTAGACTATAGAAAACTCAACAAAGCCACCCGAAAGGACCACTTCCCCCTTTCGTTCATTGATTTTTGCTACCTAAACGGATATTCGAGTTTTTTCCTAATCCCGCAGCATAAGGAAGACCAAGAGAAGACAACTTTCACGTGCCCTTAAGGCACCTTTGCATACCCAAGGATACCTTTCGGTTTATGTAACGCACCAGTGACCTTTCAAAGGTGCATGAACTCTATCTTCTTTGATTTCATCGAGGATATCATGGAGGTCTTCATGGATGATTTTTCCATGTATGGCACTGAGTTCAGAACCCATCATCGGATGATTTTTTCATCGAGGATATCATGGAGGTCGTCATGGATGATTTTCCCATGGCCACACAAAACTAGGCAAAAAAGCCCACGGGTCTAACAAGCCAAAGGGCAACGCCTAACTCCAAAACCAAAGAGCAAAGCCCAAGTCCAACACCAAGACCATACCAAAATTCAACACCAAGAGCAACACCAAAATACAACACCAATACCAACACCAAAGTCCATCACCAAGTCCATCGCCAAATCCAAAACCAAGCACATCACCAAAACCCAACACTAAAGTCCGACAGCAAGGGCAAAGCCTATAGTCAAGTGCATCCCTCCAACAACCCATGCAATGGGCAAAAGCCCAGCCAACACCCATATTATAGTCAAGCCAAAGTAGGAGCCAACAACATACGCATGGGGCAAAAGCCCAAAGTCTCAACAGAAAAAGGGTAGAAGCCCATATTCAAGCCAAGCGCCGGTGGCGCAACCGCAACGGTGGCTACGTGTGACGGTAAGGGTCGTTGCCAAGCCTCGATGAAACCCAAGACCATGCTCAAAGCCCATCACTGAAAGGAAGAGAAAAAAACCAGAATTAATGCAATTTACTGAAATCGAAGCTATCAGAGATTGCCAGAGTTAGAGTTTAGTCGAACTCTGTCGTCGTGTCGTCGAGAGGATGCGGCTACTACACTAGAGGTGGAACTGAGAAGAGAAGCCAGAATTCTGTTAAATACCCCAAAATCGAAAACGAAAAGTATTTTGAGAGAAGAAAGTTTGATTTTTGTATGAAAACTCAAGAGGGGAAGGAGGTGTTAAATGGTCTTGAGAGGAATGCGATGGGAGCGGAGAGAGAGAGAGAGACTTAATTTTCACTGTGAGTATTTGGGATCGGCGAATGACTCGCCGAAGGAGTTAAAGAGATGAAACTTCGTCGAGAGGATGGAGACGGAGAGATGGGTGATATCTGACTGCGGTGGGGGCTCGGGTGCGTGGAGTCAAGGAGCGGTGGTTATAATGGTCGGTCAGCAAGATTTTTGTCGATGGAAATTAAGAGGGGATGGGAAGTTGGGTGAGAGGTAGAGAGAGATATAGAGGTTTAGAGAGAGAGAGAGAGAGAGAGAGAGAGAGAGAGAGAGAGAGAGAGAGAGAGAGAGATAGAGAGAGAGAGAGAGAGAGGTTTCACCCGAAGTGAGGGCATGAGGTTCACAAGGGGAACATGCTCGTGTTGGGAAAATTTAAAGCGGAGCGAGGATTGGGCCGTGGGCTGGAAAACAAAGGAAGAAAGAAAAATAAATAGAAAGGAAACGGGTTGCGCTTGGCCGGTTGCAAGAAGAACGAGAAAAAGAATAAGAATAAGATAAGGAAAGGAATATATATATATTTAAATTGCAAAAAATACCGAATAAAATGAGGCCATTACAATGGATCAACTCACTAGGTATATTCAAGATAAGATGTCTTGATGTATGTTATTTAAAAATGATATTGTTTTGATAGAAGAGACCAAAATGATACATATGCAAAGATAGAACTTTCAATGTAGACATTATAGACTCTAAGCTTTTAGACTTGGTAGAAACAAGATCAAGTATGTTTAGAGTGATACATAAAGATCATATTATCATGAAGCTGGATGGAGAAATTATATCGGAAAGAAATTATATCTGTTAGTATTTTAAGTATCTCGGGTTGATTATCTAAAAGGATGCGTGGATTAATGACGATGCTAATCGAATAATCAAAGTATAAAGTTGCAACAGAAGTGTTGTACGTTCGAAGTATACAATTACGGTTAAAAGGTGGTTAAAAGGTGAATCTTACATGTCAACTATGGAACCAGCTTTGTTATAAAGTGTTGGGCTATCATCATGAATAATGAACAAATTATATCGGGCAGAAATACGAACATTATGGTGGATGTGTGAAAATACCACAAAGGTTAAGGTAAGAAACGAAGATATTTGAACAAATGTAGGTGTGGTCTATGTAAAGGATAAGATGAGAGAACATCATTTGAGATTGATTAACCATATATGCCGAAGACATATTTATATGCCCGTAAGAAGGACATAACATAAGATTATTGAGATCAAGAAAAATAGAGGTATGTTAAAGAAAACATGGACGAAGGTAATAAGAAGGGAAATGAACGATTTTTGTTTGATGGAAGAGAAAGCATTTAAAGCTTGAAAAATGTGTATCTGACATCATGATCCAACAAGATCAGATCAGTGTTCTTTTTGTTAAGTCCACCCAAATTTGTGGGATGAATGATATGATGATGATGATTTACTTTAATTACAAATTAATTTCTGAATTTGCAAATAGAGGTATGTTAAAGAAAACATGGACGAAGGTAATAAGAAGGGAAATGAACGATTTTTGTTTGATGGAAGAGAAAGCATTTAAAGCTTGAAAAATGTGTATCTGACATCATGATCCAACAAGATCAGATCAGTGTTCTTTTTGTTAAGTCCACCCAAATTTGTGGGATGAATGATATGATGATGATGATTTACTTTAATTACAAATTAATTTCTGAATTTGCGAAACTGATGTACTTTATTCATACCAAATAAATTTCTCTAAAACTTATCTTTATAATCTAATCCAAGATTTGCCCAACAATACCACAAAGAGGGGTATTGGTATTTTTTAAATAGCCAAAGTATATTACAAATACAATTAAGCTTACAGTTCATTTTGACTCTTTATTTGGCTCTTAACTCTAAAACTAAAAGAAAATAATTCCAATTTCTTAATTGGGAACTCTCTTAATTCTGATACAATTTTAGCACTGTTTCTCAAGCTAGAGCATATATATATTATATGCTCCTAACTTGCTACAAATATACTTTATCCTAGTACCACTTAAAGATATGGTGAATAAGTTAGCAATGAGTATCAAATTTGACATATATTGCTTTTATCACTTTATTCAAAATCGTCTTTCGAATAAACTGATAATGAGTCTCATGGTAGCTTGATTGTCGTGCTTAAGTATCACATGCTATGGATGTTAAAACCAATTTCTTTTAACAAAACTTCACCATACTAACTCACATGTTCCATTTGTAGTGATTTTGTATTTTGAGCTTGCGCATGATTGATAGAATATTGTTTGCTTTTTTACTTTTTCAAGATCTCTAGTTTCTTCTAATAATAACACAATAAGTGGAAGCAGATAGTCGATAATATGAACAGTTAGCTCAATCTGCATCAGTGTAAAGAATATTCTTATGATCTTTATATAATAATTAATGTTCCGAAGCACTCTTCAACTTTCAGAATATGCAACCTATAACATCTAGTGAATTGCAAGAGCAAGAAAGCTAAAAACTACATCAATAGAAGGTATATTTAGATTTGTAACTTACGGTAACATGGTAACTTAGTTTACCCGTGCATTCCGTTGTTGCTTGGAAATTCCAACGTCTTGGTTGCATAAATAAAAATCTTTGTACTTGGACATAAGAGTATATGTAGGTTTGTAACTCAACATCATTTACATATTTTAGTCAACAAATCAAGTACATATTTCTTTGGGGTAAGAAAAATACCATGATGAAATCAGTCAATCTCCTTCCTAAGAAATACTATTGCTGGCTTAAATTCTTGATTTGAAACATTAAATGTTATCATCTCGAGTAATGATTAGATCATCCACATACAACACTACCCATATACACAATATGTTTAGATTTTTGATAATTGAATGATTAATAATAGATAACCGTAATCAATACTCCATAACAACACCACTATATCTACCAAACTAGTCTTATGGAAAATGCTTAAGACCATATAATGAATTTTTGAGGCGACAAACTAATCTGGACTCACCTTTAGCAACATCCTTTACAGTTGTTCTATGTACGCTTTCTCATTAAGATTACCATAAAGAAATGCATTCTTAACATCAAAGCTGATAATTATCAACGAAAAACTGTTGCAATGATATAAGAACAAGGTATATTTTGATAACTGGAGAAAGCATATCAGAGTAATCATTGCCATATAAACTTTAAAATCATCAACATTAAAGCGAGAAAAGGGACGTATGAGCAAGCGTGTAAAATACTGGTGGTTGTGATCACGGTTTTAGGTTTCGGCCGAAACCCTAGGGTTTCGGCCGTTTCGTTTCAGTCTCGGAGGCAACCGAGACCGAAACTGGGTTAGAAACTCGGTATCGGACAGTTTCGGGCGAAACTGCCGTGTTTCGGCTGGGTTTCGCCTGAAACATGACAGTTTCGTCCGAAACTGTCCGATACCGAAGGTGGAAAAACTAAAAAAGAAGAGGAGGAGGATAAGCATGCGACATCTGTCGGCTACAACCAAAAAAAAGAAAAAGAAGAAGAAAAAGAAGAAGAAGAAGAAGAAGAAGAAGAAGAAAGAGTCTTGGAGGAACTTACCTGGGAGCCTCCTGTCGCTCTCCGAGTTGCACGAGAAGAGAGGGGGCCGCCGCTCCAATCTCCAGAAGAGAATAGAGAGAGCGCGAAACACTTTGTGGGTGAAGCGATGGTCACGTGGGTTCACGTGGTGGGCTGCTACTCACATCATACGTTTTGCTAAACACATTGTAGTTATTAACAAGTTTGCCCTTCTCTTTCAATTTTCATGGCAAACTTGTAAATACATACAATATCTTTAGCAAGACGTGTGACGTGAGTAGCTGCAAATTCAAATAATTAAGAAAAATTAAATAAATGCATTAGATTTAGCAAAAGGTGTGATGTGAGTAGCAGCAAGTTCAATAAATTACGCAAACTTGTAAATACAAACTTGTAAATAATGTGTGATGTGAGTAGCAGCTGGTTCAAAGAATTAGGCAAACTTGTAAATAAATGCAATATGTTTAGCAAAATGTGTAATGTGTGCAAAGTTATTTCTGGTTATAAATAAATATGAATACACAAGTATTTGAAAACAACCGATACCAACGAACCGAAACTTGCTTCCGAAACCGTCGAAACGGACAATACCGAAACCGATACCCAAATTTTCGGGAGACCGAAACCGAAACCGATACCGAGACCTAAAACCTTGGTTGTGATAACAAGTAGTCATGAAGAGTATAGTGATGGTTGTGAAGACTGATACTTTTGTGAAAACTATGGCTATTGAAAAGTATGCGATAAGGGTGTAAGAACAATGCGTGTAACTAAAACCAAATTTGATGAATTTTTTTTGAAGAGTAGCAAGAGTAGCCTAAAAAAGTACCATCTGCACGGGTAAATAAAAGCTGAAGTGAGGAACCAACTACCTGAATTTCTTTTTCAGAATGTTTATATCCTTAGAAGATAAATTTAACCATTTGAGTACTTACCTCATTTATCTTAGGATCATGCTTATGATTATAAAATGCGTAGCCAAAATTTTAGAGGGTAACGAAAAGAACTGTTAAGAATAATAGTCCCACACTAGAAAAATTAAAAGAACTTGATGTCCATAAATTAGAAATTGTGCCTCTACTCATTAGCTTAAGATTTTGAGGTTGGTATGATTTTAGTTACAAATTACAACTTCATTTGTATCAGTCTTGTTTCTCATTCTATTATAGTGTTAGAGCCAAATGCTCCATCCTGTATTGTCACTTGATTCTCGAGATACTCCTGTAATGGCAGTCTTTCTTCTAATCACAGTTGTCTATAATGGCCTAATGGCCTAATGGCCGTCTTTCTTATAATCTTGATCGTTCGCAGGTTTCATTTTGTCCTCTTGTAATAGACTAATCTGGAACTAAATCAACATGAATCATGATTCTGGTCTGATTTCAAAGACGGAAAACAAGAGTGATATCAATTCTCAAGATTCCCACCTTGAGTTTGATGGCTTCATTTATATCATAAATTATATGAACCTTTCGGTCTTGTTCCACGTTCTACCAAGAACAAAATATGGAGATTTATAATGATGAACAAAATATGGCACCTGCTCATTAAATACCAAGTTGGTAGAATCACATTGCTCCGAATTATTACTAAACTTTTTTAAAAATCACAAAGTCTAGTTACTTTTAAAAGATACTTATTATTCTATTTTGCAATCACATTTTCTTATGTAATATGTAAGCGATTAATAACTCTAGGAGCCTATTGAGAAAAATATGTTTGCATTAATGCTTGCAAAATTTTCAAACTTTAAAACAGAATCTGAATTTTAGAATAGAACGCACAAAAATTTAAAGCAGTTCATAAGATCTTAAATAAAAATTTCTAGCATGAGAAATGTCATCCATAAATGTGGAAAATATTTAAAACCCAACCTTGAAGTAACGTGACATGGATTTCATATGTTTGAATGAATTAAAACAAAAGAACCAAATGCTTGTTAACATTATGTAAAAATGATACACGATGATGTTTAGCATACTCATATGACTCATTCTAAGGGGTTTCAAATGACCAAGAGCGAGAACCAACTTCAAAATTTCTAATGATATGGCTAATAGAAAACGAATGTACGGGGAGAAATTGGTTCAACATGTAATAGAAGAATGAAATCAAGAAAGACCATTACACCCATACCCTTCACCAGTTGTCTCATTTGTCTTCCAATCCTAACTCAGAACAAAATTATTAAGCACTGAATATTTTTTGTAAGTTAACTGATGAATTTAAGAGTAAGTGAAAACAAGCAATAAATAAAACTGATGACAAAGAAACAACTGTTGCAGATTCTCACTTATGTGACACCGTTGGCCAAAGATTCAGTAACTGTGATAACTGAACATAACAAGTATGAGCAAATCATTTAAGAAAGGCTCTATATATGATTGGTGTATAATCATTTGCTCTAGAATCACCACTCTATGGTTTAAGACAAGAATTGGATTAGATATATGTTGCATGTAGTTCTTTATTTGTTAATGTTGTAATTATAGTCTATGTTTTGAGTAGCCTGATATTGCAAAAACTAAGAATACTTGTCGCCAGATACAAGATTGGTGGTTGCTTAGTAGCACAAATTTTGGAGCCAATGTTATATCTTGCAGTAGTACTCGAAATGAATGGAGGTTTCCCAGATAAATCCCAATAGTAATCGCAAGTGTGATTATCATCACCACAATAAGTGCAACTCTGAGTTTTTCTACCTAGAAATGCATCATGATCTTCTTACTATGGAAACCACTATAAAAAATATTGCAAGCACTACTAGTTGTATGAAGCCATTACTAACCCATTGACCTGTCATGTTTCTTCTAGAAGATTTTGAATCTATACTACTCAAACACCACATTCAACTATTAACAACATACAACAATGACACCTAATTCAATCAATCAACAACAACGATAACCAATTGAGATGATAATCTACAACCAATGATAGCCAAGGTCAACCAGACAACAATCAATAATGAACTCAACCAACACCATTTTCAATTAAATGACAAGCATCATCACTTTTAGCCAACAAAATATGAATCTTCCAACAACATAATTTTTTGCAAAATATGTGGTGCATATGAAGTTGACAAGTCTACCAAATATTATAAATATTAAACCAACAGTAACTAACCAATAATGATTAATGCATGGTTGAGATCATATCAAAGATGCGACTGAAAATGGTTACGAAATTGAATACGATGCTATAGAATACTATTGCAAATGCAATGTGGTAGCAAAATTGGCACTGTAGCCTTTTTTTGAAGATAATAAAAAAGTTAGGTTGTGATCCTAAGTTGGTGAAAGCGATGAAGGATTTTGGAGGTTTCTATGTGCAGATGGTAACAAAATGATGATTAGGATTTTGAGTTTTGTTTAGGTATATTGGTATACTATTCTCTTAATTCTCATTATAGATTTGGAGTTTGTAATGGTAGAAAAGTTAATATGATATCAGAGCAACACATGTTCAAATCTTACTTTACACACACTTCAAATAAAAAAACAGATTAAAAAGTAAGGCTATAAAAAACCCAAGTTCGTATGCAACCCATGTGGTGTGTTTAGTGTATTGGAATATTTTCCACAACCGTCATAAATCTAAGGTTTTGTTGTAGTGGTAAAATAGAAAATATTATCCAAAAAGAATGCCACACCCTAAACAAGGTATCCGTTTTTTTTATATAGTCAAAAATACAAGACAAATGCAATTAAATTCATAATTCATATTTGACTTCTTATTTGACTTTTACTCTAATTCTGAAAGAAAATAAGTTTTATTTCTAATTTGAAAATCCTATTAATTCTAAAATATCTTTATCGTTTGTTATCAACAATCTTAATATAATTAATTATGGACAATCCAAATGTATATGAAGATATATTATTAAAATCATCATCATCATCTTAGCCTTCATCCAAAAATTTTGGTCGGCATCATGCACTCAATAGAAAGAATGTTGGATCGTGATGTGTAATCTTGCTTTCCACGCATTACGATCTAAAGCTTTCTTCCATCACACTAAGATCTTTTATATTCTTTCTTATCACTACCATCCATATCTTTGTCGATCTATCTCTCTTTATTGATATCAACATTCATATGTTATGTCTTTTTAATAGATGCATCAAAATGTCGTTGACATATTTATGGTCAAACAATCTCAATTGATGTTCTCTCACGTTATCATCAGTAGGAATCATACATACATTTGCCCGGATATCCTTGTTTCATACATTATCTTTTCTAGTGCTTCAACATATCCACCATAACATTCTCATCTCTGCCACACACATACGTTCTTCATGCTTCTTGATGATTACCCAACATTTTATACCATATAAGAAAGTTGGTCTAATCACCATCCTATAAAATTTGTGCTTTAAAATCTAAATATTAAATTTATAAGCAATTTAATGAATTGTTAGTTTAATGTTATGCCATGCATTACTTCCCCTTGGTGGCCTATACAAGGAATGCAGTGAAAATATTGTGTAGAAAATTGATTTGATGGTGTAATTATGTACTTAAAATTAGATACAAGAAATATTGAAAACAATAACTCAACCAAGTTGTATTAAGCGAAGATGTTTAATGGTCTATATATGATTTATGTGATAGTATGCCTTCATTTTATAACTTAGGAAGGTAAAGCTGTCCAAATATAAAAGGTATTCATTTCTGTTCTTCCTCTTAAACCAACTTTTTTCGTGATTAAATAAAGCATTATAGAAATAACCGATCTATTTAATGTGGAATATCTAACACTTTCAGTTGTTTAATATTTTTGATCCATGACATGTATTTCGTTTTTACTTTACTTCTCTTGTTATTAAATTTTCTCATATTTTGATGCAGATGTAGTCCTAAGAAACAGGCTATTCATTTATGATCTTGAGAATATGCAGCTAGGATGGACGGACTATAATTGTAAGTTCAACGTTAATATTTTTTTGGTAGTGCTTTCTTTTTTTATGACTGTAACCTTTTATCATGGATGTAAAAATTTTCCAAGTCCCTTGTAAACTTGATATCCTGGTAATAAGGTCCCTCTTAAAATCATCACAGGAGCAAAAGTTCGCATTCATGTGATGTTTTAGAAGATAGTTCGAAGAAGTATAATCTTACCAAGAATGTGGCTATCCAGCAACCCCCATGTAATCTTCCAAAATTCCCATTGGATTATAAAAGTTCTTAATGAAGAGCAAAGTTAATTTATTTCAAGAGATTAATGGAAAATAGGTGGCACATGATCATCAATGATCATGTATGATAACGTGACGTATTCTTATTGATCGAGAAAAAGCAATCACATGGGTTGGACTATCTTTTGCTTCATTGGCCAATGGGAACACTCTGTGTTAGTGGATCACATCATTTTTATCACCTGTTTTTCATTAATAAGAAAACTATTAGTGAAATATGTAGGGATTTGGGACACACAGCAGAGCAACATCAACATTTTTGAATTTACAGAAATAACCAACACAATGTGAAAGCAACGCATGAGCATGTACTTGGCCCATTCTAACTGGGTTGTTCCATAGGCATAGATGATCAAATGGGTTCCATCAAAATAAGGAGATGATATGAATTCAGCGATGAAGTCTAAAAATAAATCAAGAAAATTCTCTTCTAATTGAAGGCTAATTTTGTATCTCTTTACGCCTGCTACAGAAGTATTCCCTTGATCTAAAATATCCCGGGTAATATCATCTGTTAAAATCCCAAGAGAATTTTACATTTGTATACTTACAAAAAGCAATACATAAGTAGTAAAATAATTTGTTATGTTTAAACTTGATCAGACTCATGTTGATTCAAACTATGTTGGCACAATGTATTAGTTAAATTACAGTTGCACTATTTAATTATATAACCTTTTGACATCTTAACATATAGGTTTCCATTTTCTTCTCCTCATAGTTTAACCTTTGGGCCTATAATGGAAACATATATTATAACATTTGAGTTATACAGCACGTTGATTGAATACAATAAACCCAACTTATTTAGGTCTGTCAAGTCACAATAAATAATCTCATTTTTATGAATTTTCTTTTTAAATTTTCTAAAGCATTCTTCTACCAAGTTTCTTATATGTCATAAGTCTTCAGGGCTTAACAAGCTAACTTGATGGGCCAAAGTTTCAAATCTTGGTTTTGCAAGTATTTTTCATTCACCTTCTCTAGCTCTCCCTTCGAGATGCAACTATTTATCACCTAAGAAACTTATCCCTGGTTATTTTACAATGCATACTTTCTACATAAAGTCATTTAATTAAAATAACATCTCAATTCAATTTAAAGTCAAAGTGAAAGGGTATACTTATATTATTAGAAGTGCAATGATAATATCGGAAAATACCTAAAAGATGACAATATAATTTGCACTTGTAAATTAATAGAACATCAATTTCATATAAGCACTAAGAAAGTGTTTCCACACAAGAGTTTATGACGCTAACATAATATAGGATATTAGTCTTCATATTTAGAAGGCAAAAGAAACTAATGTAAATATGACATCTCGCAAGCATTATAATTTTTTTTCCCTAAAAACCATCTTGGAGAAATCAAGTAACAATGAGGAATTAAGGTTTCGGGAGTCATTTTATCAAACACATGGCATACATGCTACTATCTGTTAGGGTGAAATCCAGAAACGCCTTGGGATTAATGCAGAAAATCAACCATAATAAACTGATCAAGAATATAGAGCTAGCAAAAAATCTAATCCCAAAGATCCAACAAAAAATTCCCATATGACCTTGCAATAGAAAGTAGCAAACGAATCACAGCAACAAATAAATCAATCGCAGACACGAGAATTTATACTGGTTCGGTTGTAAACAACATACATCCAGCAATCCAATCCGAGACGATTCCACTAGTAGAGAGATCCAAACAATAAGGGTTACAAACTCGCTTTCTCACGCATGAGTAATAACTTGTCAAACGGAACAATCCCTCACGAATCCTCTCAAGAGGTAGAAATCAATGGAAGAAGAAGAGATGGAAAAACCAAACTTTTCTCTCAAGAACACAAACCCTAAAACTCTCTCCAATCTCCATGAGGATAGCAAGAGGCTCTTCAAAACTCTCTCAGTCTAAAAAAGGCTTAACCTAATCTAAAACAATAGTTAGGATTAAATACAATCCCAAAACAATGGGAAAAAACGCATCCTGGCAGTCAGTTTTCTGCTTGCCCCCCGCGCTGCTCGGCCCGAGTCGGCTGTCAGCTCGGCCTGCTCGGTCTAGCTGACATGCCCTAGAAACGTCGCTGGTGGAGTCGAGTCGACTCGGTCGAGTAGCATATCTACTCGGCCCGAGTGTCAGTATTCCTCTTCAAACGGCATGCCCTCGGGCTGCTAGGACAAACACAGTCTTCCAGCTGCTCGGTCGAGCAGCTTCCTGCTCGACCGAGTAGCCTTCTACTCGACAGAGTCGGAGTCACCCTAGTCAAAGGGAAATCTTTCTAAACTCTCTGCCTGCTCAGTCTGTCGAGTCTTCATGCTGCTCGGCCGAGCAGGCTCCTGCTCGACCTAGTAGCCTACTGCTCGATCGAGTCACCTGGGAAAAACTGCCCCATGGATTTGAATCACAGAAAACAACTCTACCTTGATTCAAATCTCATCACCAATGACTCCGGCACCTCCACGCTACACGTCATGATCCTCTCTCTAGAATCATCATCGTCTCGGAAATCGCGCCCTCTGGCGCCACCTAAGCCAACGAGGAAATCAGCTCCATGCAAACCTGGAGCTTGACGGCGGGAACTGGCTTGGTAAACATGTCTGCGGGGTTCAAATCAGTTGGGATCTTCTGAAGCTTTATCTCCTTCTCCAAGTCAAGGAAGGAATCATGCACCTCAATATGCTTCGACCTCGAATTGTATGCCTGGTGCTTCGCCAGATGAATGGCACTCTGGCTGTCACAATGCACATGTGACGAACTCTACGGCACCCCCAAATCTCTCAGCAGACTCCTCAAATACTTGGCCTCCTTCACAGCTTCCATCGCTGCAATCAACTCGGCCTCTGTGGTCGATAGCGTAACCATACACTGTAAGACTGACCTCCACGATACCGCGGTAGCGCCCAAACTGAACACATACCCCGTGGTAGATCGCCGCCTGTTTCTATCACCTGCGTAGTCGCTATCGCAATAACCTGTCAGCACCTTTCTGTCTCCTCTCCCTTAGAGGATCCCGACACTCGCTGTGCCTCGCAGATATCTCAGAATCCACTTGACGGCCTGCCAATGCTCCTTGCCAGGATTAGCCATGTATCTGCTAACCACACCGACGGCCTGTGCAATATCTGGACGCGTGCAAACCATCGCATACATCAAACTTCCCACTGCACTTGCATATGGCACTTGAGACATGTAAGTCTTATCCTCATCGGTGCTTGGCGACTGACTCGCCGACAGCTGAAAATGAGCTCCCAAAGGTGTCGTCACGGGCTTCGAACTATCCATCCCAAACCGGGCTAGTGCCTTCTGAATATACCCCTTCTGTGACAATCTAAGCTTATGCTTTTTTCGATCTCGAACAATCTCCATTTCGAGAATCTTCTTTGCGGGCCCCAAATCCTTCATGTCTAATTCTTGTCCTAGTTTCTCCTTCAGCTTCTTCACCTCCGACATGTTATTAGAAGCAATTAGCATGTCATCCACATAGAGCAGCAAATAAATCTTCAAGCCATTCTCAAGTGTGCGAACATACACACATTGATCCTTGATGCTTCTCTCGAAGCCTACTCCCATCATGAAGCTATCGAATCGTTTGTACCACTGCCTGGGTGATTGCTTCAACCCATACAACGATTTCTTCAACCTGCACACCAAAGTCTGTTTTCCTTCAACTCTGAACCCTTCAGGCTGCTGCATATACATTTCCTCATCAAGGTCTCCATGCAGAAAGGCGGTCTTCACATCGAGTTGCTCCAACTCCATGTCCATGCTAGCAACTAGCACCAATAACACATGAATGGACGTGTGTCGCACAACCGGTGAGAATATCTCGTTTAGTCTTTACCCTTCCGTTGTGCAAATACCTTGGCCACCAACCTTGCCTTGTACCTGACATTGTTTCCATCTTGAGTTGAACTTTCATTGACCTTGTATATCCAACGTAATCAATAACATGTTTCTGGCTAGGTAACGGCAACAAATCCCAAGTGTCGTTCCGGTGAAGGGACTCCATCTCCTCCTCCATAGCTCCTTGCCACTGAGCGGCATCTCCCGAGACTATGGCTCCACCATATGTCGCTGGCTCCTCGTGCTCTAGGTTGAGTGCGTAAGCCGCCATATCATCGAAAGAATAACTCGCATAATCACATGCTCCTAATCTTTCTGGCGCTTTCTTCACCATCTTCGATCTCTGCGTTCCATTATCACATGCATAGGTGTCAACGCGTATCTGAGATGTACCAAGTGTCTGCACATGGTCCTCAGCATGGACCTCATCATCTCCCTCAACTGGAGCATCGACCAACTCTTTGCCTGGTCGCTGAGTGGGCTGGACCGGAAGATTAACCCTCTCCAGTGAAATCTCCTCTACGGACGTGTCATCTTTTGATTGAGAATGCTCCGCCCTGAGCATTGCATCCTCATCAAAAGTGACATGTCGGCTCACTATCGCTTTCTGACCCTCTGGATACCACAAACGATATCCCTTGACGCCATGGCCATATCCAAGGAAGACACTTTTTTTTGCTCTTGGATCTAATTTATCGTCCCTCTCGTGCACGTATGCTGGGCAACACACAATGCGCAAGTACGAGTAATCTCCACCTTCACCAATCAACATCTCCTCAGGGATCTTATAGCCAATCGCTACTGAAGGAACTCTGTTCACAATGTGCACAACAGTCGAGAGTATCTCTCCCCAGAATTCCTTCCCTAAACCGGCTGAGTGCCTCAAACATCGCACTCTCTCCAACAATGTCCAATTCATCCGCTCCACCATACCATTCGACTGCGGATCACCGGGTATGCTAAAGTGTCTGCGGATCCCATGGAGTTTGCAGAAATTTCTAAATTCCCTCGAGGTATACTCACCTCCATTGTCAGATAAAAGCACCTTCACGTGCCTTCTGGTTTGCTTCTCCACTATGGTCTTCCACTCTCGAAACATATCAAAGGTATGGTCCTTTGACTTCATTAAGTACATCCAGACTTAGCGAGAGTAGTCATCAATAAACAAGACAAAATACTTAGCTATCCCTCTTGACGGCTCTGGGCACGGTCCCCACACATCTGTGTGTACATAGTCAAGTGGTCCTTTGCTAGTGTGCTTCCCCGTGTTAAACTGCAGCTTTGTCTTCTTACTGTACACACAGCATTCGCATAATTCTACACTCTCATTCGATGCTTCAATCAACTTTTTTTTCGGAGTACATCAAGCGTTTTGTCACATGGATGACCCAAACGATAATGCCATAACTTGGCCGAATCTTCGGAGACTACGCTCATAGTGCTTACGTCTGCTTCACATTCAAATGTGGTACCTTGAAGGACGTATAAGTTTCCAACCTTCTTTCCATTCATCACAACCATGGCTTTTTTCGAAACTCGAAGTTTGTCTTTTTCAAAGACCAACTTACATACGGCATTGTCCAACGCACCTATGGAGATTAGGCTCTTCCGCAAATCTAGGACATGCCTCACTTCGGCTAGTGTACGCACTATGCCGTCATGCATCTTTATTCGAACAGTTTCAATACATGCAATTCTACACACTGCATTGTTCTCCATGAGAATTGAGCCTCCATCTTGCTTGGAACTGTTTGTCACGAACCAACTCCTATGAGGAGTCATATGATATGAGCATCCACTATCCATGAGCCATGCCAAGTTGGCATCACCTGCAATCACTGCAGCAAAAATCTCGGTATCTCTACCTTCATCATGAACCTGCTTACCATTAATCCCTAAAGATGCCGAATCGGAACCCTTCTCGGTTTCCTTTCCTTTCTTCCTGTTCTTGATAGGGCAATGATTCGAATGATGACCCTTCTTGTGGCAATTGTAGCATTGGATGTTCGCAAACCTATCCTACGAGTGTCTCGACTTGGAGCTATCATTATTCTTCCTGAAGCCTTCTCTCCTTTCCTGTCGACCTCTCACATGCAATGCCACCTCGCGGTTACTCACGTGATCTCTACCTTGAACATTGCAACATAGTTACTCCGTGTGAAGCGTCGACTTCACCTCTTCCACGGTGAGAATAGTCTGGTTGTAAATCATCAACCGAACAAACTACTTATACTCTTCAGGCAATGAGCACAACAAGATAACCGCTTGCTACTCATCTTCAATCTTCACATCCGTACCACGCAACTTTAGCACAATCCTGTTCAACGCATCTATATGATCCTTCACCGCTGAACCAGACTTCATCTTGAGAGTATACAACTGCTGAGGCAAATATAGACGACTCGTGAAGGATTTCTTCATATAGAGTCCCTCAAGCTTCTTCCACATATCAGATGCCGTCGCCTCATCCAGGACTTCCCTCTGAACATTATCTGAAAACGACAACTGAATCGTGCTGTACGCCTTCCTCTCCTTCTCCGCCCTAGCGGATGCAGTCACCTCCTTATCGATATTCAAGACATCGAATACGATCTGGTAACACCCCGTCTGCATAAGAACATTCTTCACCTTCGTCTGCCAAATCCGAAAATCATTTCGACCGGTGAACTTCTCAATGTTCAAAGTTGCCAAAGACACCATCTTTCCTTCGCCACTAACTTCCTTTGCAATAAAACCACAAGCTCTGATACCACTTGTTGGGGGTGAAATACAGAAACGCCTTGGGATCAATGCGGAAAACCAACCCTAATAAACTGATCAGGAATATAGAGCTAGCAAAAAATCTAATGCCAATGACAACAAAAAATTCCCAAATGACCTTGCAATAGAAAGTAGCAAACGAATCACAGCAACAAATAAATCAATTGCAGACACAAGAGAATTTACACTGGTTCGGTTGTAAACAACATACATCCAGCAATCCAATCCGAGACGATTCCACTAGTAGAGAGATCCAAACAATTAGGGTTACAAACTCGCTTCCTCACGCATGAGTAATAACTTGTCAAACGGAACAAGCCCCCACGAATCCTCTCAAGAGGAAGAAATCAATGAAAGCAGAAGAGAAGGAAAAACCAAACCTTTCTCTCAAGAACACAAACCCTAAAACTCTCTCCAATCTCCAATGGAGGTAGCAAGAGGCTCTCCAAAACTCTCTTAGTCTTAAAAAAGGCTTAATCAATCTAAAACAATAGTTAGGATTAAATACAAACCCAAAACAATGGGGAAAAACGCATCCTGGCAGTCAGTTTTCTGCTTGGCCCCGCGCGCTGCTCGGCCCCGCGCGCTGCTCGGCCCAAGTCGGCTGTCAGCTCAGCCTGCTCGGTCGAGCTAACATGCCCTAGAAACGTCGCTGGTGGAGTCGAGTCGACTCGGTCGAGTAGCCTAGCAACTCGGCCTGAGTGTCAGTATTCCTCTTCAAACGGCATGCCCTTGGGTTGCTCGGACAAACACAGTTTTCCAGCTGCTCGATCGAGCAGCCTCATACTCGACCGAGTAGGAGTCACCCGAGTCAAGGGGAAAACTTCCCAAACTCTCTGCCTGCTCGGTTAGAGTCTTCATGCTGTTCGGTCAAGCAGCGAGTAGCCTCCTGCTCGACCCAGTTACCTGGGAAAAACTGCCCCATGGATTTGAATCACAGAAAACAACACTATCATCACAGTTGTAGTAAAGTGTTGTTGCCTGCTTAAGCTAGTTGACGCTGAAGCAACATCATCAGTTGTTTTTGCATCTGCATCTGCATCTCTTGATTTTTTTTTGCATGCAGATGCATATGCAACTGTTACTATTTCTGCAACAGCAACTATTGTTTCTGCGACAACAGCTGTACTGTATGCAACAACTGCTACTTCATAATGCTGTTGTGGCTACTTCTACTATTGAATGAAGAGGATTAGGATGATGGAGGAGGAGATGTTGGTGATGATGCCAATAAAGTTAACGATTATGATGAAGATGATGTTTTGAGATGGAAAGAGCGAATACAGAGTTTTTGGGTTCAGATTTGAGTTAAGAGTTGACCTTTTTTTATAGAGATTGGAAGATAGATTGAGTTATGAAGAGATGAAGTAGGGGTGAGAGAAGGAAATAAAGAGAATATATGAGCTAGGTTATTTTGAGGAGTAATTGGTGAGTGGGTTTGAGTAAATGAGGTTAATGGGGGTAGTGGGAGAGAGGATATGTGAGATAAAGAGGGAAGTGGGGTTAGTTGGTTTTCGGATTAGGTTAGTGGGATAACGGGTTTGATGCTTAATGGATTAGTTGAAAAATAGAATTAAAACTCAAATAAAATCCTGATAAATTTTGAAAAGTTTCAAAATAGTACAAAAATTAAAATTGAGTACAATATGATATTTTAATAATTTATTTTGTACAAAAATATTAGTAACTTTGTGTACGAACCATCACATCCTACCACACTTAAAAGAATTTCATCCTCGAAGTTCCTAAGGATATGCATGAAGAAAAAGAATGAGATTATCAATGTGACTTACTTGCTTCCACGTTCATGCTTCATCAAAGACAAAGAGGTGACAATGAAAGGATATACAAAAAGATTGATGAAAGATCAGAAAAGTATCTATGGAAAACAAGAAGAAATTCCAAGAATTTCAGAATTTGTGACAAGGAGGGTAGGATTAGAAGGAAGAAATTACAATGGTTAAGTTAAGAAGTTCAAAAGATTCAGATGGTGATAGCGTCTGTTGCTCACTAAAGATTCTGATAGTGATAGCATCTGTTGCTCACTAAAAAATATATGCATACCTGTATGGATCACCAATAAATATTACCATGTCCCACTTTCCAAAATATTTGTGGAACATATATGTGATAGACCAACAACATATTCAAGGTAACAATCGGCTTAAATATGTATCATGTCTATAATAATATGCAGATTCTTCTGTTTCTAACTAATAATAAGCAACTACAAAGATGATATATACGATCAAATGGAAATATGACAAGTACAAATGCAATGATAGGACTATCACATAAGTATGAAATGCGAGAGAAAGGAACTGGCTAGTGAATGAAATTTACAAGCTAACATTGGTCCTTGATAAAGTCTTATTTTACGAAGTCTAAGCTGCAAAAACCATCACTCATATATAGTCGATCACCTGACAAGACATGTATTTAAAAAATAAAAAACAAATAAAAATACGTATCTGCGAGTGGTCGCTCGCTCGATAAGTTTCCCAAACATAATAAAATAATAATATCTACTAAAATGAATGGATAAAGTAGAGCAATATTTTCCCTGGATGTGTTTAGTTTTTTTACTGCTAAATCTCGGCATTTGGGGTAGTAGAGGACGTGCCGGTGAAGAACTGGAATATTTTGGTTCCAAGCGACATTGTCGTCATGGACATCAAAATAGGGAGTCGAGCTTACGACTTAAAACGAGCGCTTATTGGGAGGCAGCCGAAGCGTTTTCGATTTAGATTTTCCTTTTTTATTTCCATCTTTAATTTAGACTAGGTTAATTTAGATTTTTGTTCTTTAGTAAATCCCCAAAACCCAAAGAAATTAACTAAGTGTTTGATTGCAGAAAGAAGAAGAAGAAATGGAGGAAAGGGCCCCACACGGCCATGTCATTTTGATTCACACGGCCATGTGGATGCCAAGAGGAGAGGCAGTTGACACGCCCGCATTGTACACATCCACACGGCCCGCGAGTGTCTCTGGAATTTGGGCCAAAACACAAAAAAAAAATTCTCAGAGCATTTTCGCGACTGCATCACTTTTGGTGACGCGGTCGTGTCGAGTTCTCTTTTTAGACGAAATGACGCGACCATGTTAATCTAAATGGCGCGGGCTGCGAATCTCTCTTTTCAACCCAAATTTTTTCAAAACGACCAGATTTTACGCGGCCCGCGTCGTTCAGATGACGCAACCGCGTCAACCCTTACCTTCACTACATTTTACGCGGTCGTGTTAACTTTTCACGCGGCCCGCGTAAAATGTCTATTTAAGCTCAAAAACCCCAAACGGCCCGTTCATTTTCACTTTCACTCGAAACTGTTCGAATTCCCCTCTCCCAAGCACGCGATCTTCTCCCAAAACTCTCCCAAACTCATCAAATTTCTTCTAATCGACTCCCAGACACTCACTCGCCCTCATCCAAACTCTCCTTCACCCTCTTCATCTCGTTTCCGTTTCGACCAAACCCTAGGGCGCGAATTTTGAGTGTTTTTGAAAACCCAATCGACGCGGACGACGATCAACAGAGTTCTTGGCTTGGGTAGCTTGGGGGAACTAATCTACGAGCGTTGGGAGCTTCGCCTTCAGCAAGGATCGCCTTTTGGGTAACTTCGCTCCTTTACTCTTCAAATTCAATATTTTATCGCTGAAAATTTGTCGGTCTTTGTGTGAGTTGCACACACTCATATCACATTCACTTTGCATCTCTCACGCCTTCTCACGATGCCTCCCATGAGCGCAGAAAGAAGACCACAGTCACCGGCCTCTCCCAGGGCAAGAAAAAGCATCAAAAGACGACGGCTCTTGAAGCCGACATTTCCCGGGCACTTGCCATTAGGGAGGGGCGGTGAACCACTCCCTGCCCCTCAATTATTACACTAGGCATAAACTTCAGGAGTGAGGACAAGCATACGAAATTCATTTCGATGAACTCTCGTGCGAACTTCCCTACCAAAATCCCTAGTGTCCCCACTCTGCCTGTCCCAGGCATCTTAGATATCGTCGGCACCCTCCTCCAAAATCTCGGATGGGAGGAGTTTTTACAATGTGAGGCTAGGACGTATAGGAGACTCACTCTAGAGTTCCTGTCCACCTTTAGGGTCTACCCCACAGGTTTTTCATTCAGAATCATGAACAAGGAGTATGGTCTTTCCAAAGACTCCTTGAATATGCTCTTTAGGTGGCACAGAGCACTTGAGCCCATATCTATCCATAATAATCACCCCTACCCCGAGAGTTTGATGCGAACCATTTTTGGTTTCAGATCACCAGGCCCAATGTCTTCCCGAAGACTCAAGGCAAGGCATCTAGCATTATACATCTTGGCCTCCGTGTTGTGCATCAACTTATAGCGAACACACCTTTCTGCCGCTACGAGACGAGCCAGGTCTCTCAGGATGAGATTTTCTTCCTGTTATGTGCTACACAGAGTCGTGTCCTTCGCGAGGGCAACACCTCAGTTCCCCAGTTTCTCCTGCACGCTAGGTCTTGGCTTATGCAGAGATTTCTCCGCACTATAGCCGACCCCAGATCACATATCTGCTGCGGGAGACTCATCACCATCATAGCCACCCTCGATCCTGTCTCTCTTTGGATTCCCGATACCATGATTCCTATCCCCGGTCCCACCTCCCTAGACCTCTCGGTGCTTACGAACATGCGTATGATCCGAGCGCTTGATCGAGAGCATTACTTCTGGCTTTATAGCCCTGCCTCCACCCCATACACTAGGCTGCCCAACCCTGTGCTGTTTGTGTTGGAAGCAACGATCTAGGAACTTGGTTTGATGATGACAAACGTGTCGGTATATCTAATGTGTGTGCTCAGTATGTTTCAGGCTTGGCAAAATGATATACTTTCGATATTTGGCGGAATTGCTATTCGTATAGCACATCGGGAGAAATGGAGCTTGTGTGCACAAAGAAGTTTGACTTGGTCAATGGAGAGCAAAGTTGGACTTGGTCAAATTGGTGATTGGATCAATTCAAATCTTTGTTCTTTTTGAACTACACACCAAATCCTATTTAGTTATTGGAATATATCCTATGGCTATACAATCTCCATAACCAATACCAATTCCTATTTAGAGATGGGTGCAAAATCCTAGTGGTTACAAACTCCTAGATTTTCAAACACCAATTTGAATTGTGCTCAAATTCAAATTTCCCTAACTTCATGGGATTCTCTCTCACCAAAGAACAAGACCCATCCTATAATCCTCATTGCCAAACAAAACCCTAGGGTTAGCTATATAAGCCCCATCTTCAACCAAGCCAAAGGATGCACGGCAACCAAAAATTAAAAAGAGGGGCTACAAGTTTCTAGTTCGGTATACAAATTATTAGAGAAGGGTTTTTTTATAAAAAACTCCTAAAAGGCCATCAAGCTCTTCTCTCTTTATATCCTCAACCCACAAAAGAACTTGCAGCCAATTTAAAACCCACGCAGCCGTCGGAGTTGGAAGAGCCATCGTCTTCAACGTTGCAGCGAAGAAGAAGAAGAGATCACCGTGCTGCTGCTTTCGTTGACGGTCACCGCTGTCGAGGGGAGCTGATCGCCTGAGCTACCGCCGACGTCGAAGCGAAGTCGGAGAAGCCGACTGCCGCCACTGCTGCCCGAAGATCATCGTCTTCGGAGAAGCATCGCTGCCATACACCGCCGAGGAGCGTCACCATAGCTGCACGTCGGAGAAGTCGAAAACGAAGCCACCGTCGTCGACGAACGTCGCAGTCAAAGCACACGAAGACGGCGCTGCCACCACCGTTGCGAAGAAGAGCAGCTGCTCGTTCAAAAGCTCGCCGTCGAAGCAATCTCGTCGAGTTCGAAGAAGTTGCCTCATCGGAGTCGCCGTTCGAAGAGCCCTCTGCCGTTGAGTGAACGTCGGAGACTGCCGCTGCTTACATCGCCATCCAAAGTCGCAGTCGCCGCTGCTGCTCTCCCGATCACCGCTCGACGTTGAAGTGTTCGCTGCTGAAGACGTGGTCACCGCTGACCGGAGCCTCTCATCACACTGACCGAGAGCCGTCGTCTGCAGTTGCTGGTGCGAGCTCGCCGTCTCTCGAGTCGAGCGGCTTCGAAGTCGGAAGACGAAGACGACGAAGGCCGCTGCGCATGGAAATGAAACCAACGGCGGTGATCGCATCTTGGAGCTGACGTGGCGAACGAAAAGAGACGGAGGAGCACAATTCCGCATGCTGACGTGGCAAGAGAATTATTGGAGCTACTTTGCGCACCGACCGAGCTCAACTTGGTTTGAACTGATTCGCCTTGCATAGGGCCGTTGACGAACGAGCTTGAACGAGCTTGAACAGTGTGCTTGTTTTGTTCATGAACAAAATCCATGTTCAAGCTCTGTTCGTTTACTAACCGAGCTCTAAAACCATGTTCAAGCTTGTTTGTTAAGCTTACCGAACGAACGTAAATGAACATAAATGAACGTAAACCGAGCTTATCGAACGAACGTTCTGTTCATTAACAAGACTTATCGAGCTTGTTCATGAACATGTTCGGAAACATGTTAACGAACACACAATCAATCTTGTTTATGAACAGATTTGCAAACAAACGAACGAACAATGGTAATGGACCAAAAGAGAGCTGGGAGCCTGGGAGTCTAGGAGCGGGAAGCTGGGAAGTTGAAGAGGTGGATGTGTTTAATTCAATTTAAGGAGGTGAGTGTTTAATATTAATTTTAATTCACTCAAGCCCTTGTTCACGAACACTTAACGAGCTTATTCACGAACATCACTTAACGAGGTTGTTCACGAACACTTAACGAGCTTGTTCACGAACATCACTTAACGAGCTTGTTCACGAACACTTAACGAGCTTGTTCATGAACACTTAGCAAGCTTGTTTACGAGCTTGTTCACGAACACTTAACGAGCTTGTTTATGAACATAAATGAACGAACATAGTTATGTTCAAGCTCTGTTCGTTTACTAACCGAGCTCTAAAAATCTGTTCAAGCTTGTTCATTAAGCTTCCCGAACGAACGTAAACGAACATATACCGAGCTTGTTCACGAGTAGTTCAGCGAACGTTCTGTTCGTCAACAGCCCTAGCCTTGCACACCGACCGCTTTATTCTAAAGGACTTGCTGAGCGTACAGACAGCTGCTTTATAAGGATCTGAACTGAAACTGCTTAACGCACAGACCAGTGTATATCTTGACATCCAGGAGTCGAATTGAGACACCGTTTGCGTCAGATTGGAGCTGACGACGCGCTGATTGACAGAGACGCCTACACGGACACAAACTGAGCATTTCTAAACCCTTAAACTCTTTTATTTGTGTCTTTGTGTAACGTTCTCTGTGGGGAAACTTTTACCATTTTTCTGTGACTATTTTGGGACTTGTCTAGTTGGGGCTAGACAAGTGGGACCCAGCTAGTTTGGGACTAGCTGGTAGAAAGCTTTGCTAGGATTGATAGTGAGAGGAAACACTGTGTGTGGGGTACTGAGAGTCTGGCGAGTGTAGAGGCGTAGAGAGTGCTCTGAGCGTGCTCTAACTTGTGACTTTGTACCTATTGCACTATTCAATCTAGTATTAGCTTTGGGGGCTGGAGTAGGTCGTTGGGACGACCGAACCAGGGTAAATCTGCTGTGTTCTCTGTGTCTGCTATTCATTACTCTGGTTGTGCTTTTAACTGCGTGTGATTTCTCGTGGGTTGCACGAGAATTTTTTATTAGCCTATTCACCCCCCCTCTAGGCTAGGATCCAGATCCAACAGTTTGGACCTGGCACCACTTTGAAGTGGTTCTTCTCACCCGACACTGATTTAGCTTCAAGTGTCCAGGCTCCAGTTCAGCTGATTGACCCTCGCCAGCCCCAGCCTAGGGACCATGATGACACTCCCGATGCCTCCTCATCTATTCCTGGGCATGTTGTCGTCACAGCTCTGCGATAGTATTGGAGAGGTCTCGACCCCACATCAAGGGTTCTAGCAGCGCTCCTCCTCCCCCACCACGACCCCTTTCCGAGCAGCTATAGCTCGCTTGGAGGAGTTTAGATCCTTTAGAGACTTCATGACCAGTACCCTGACTGAGATCAGAAACGCCTTCTCTGACTTTCGCACTTCTTTCGATGGCATGACTCTGGCTGTGGTGACACTCCAGTCACAGTTCGACCATGTCTACCAGTACCATTACCGTCAGGGTCACTACCCCGCTGCTGCACCTCATCTCCTCCCTGTCCGCATTACACCCCATCCATCTCACCCCCTCAGTCTGCTCAGACACCCGCATCCACTCCACTCCCATAGATATTCCCTCCACATCACTGCAGGTATCCATCCCACCCCACACATCCCTGGTGCCCGAGGACCCATCCGACATCACACCACGTCTCCCCACATCACCACACTCTGCACAGCCCGACCCAGAGCTCGAGCACATTCCTACCTCCCCACCATCACCTCACCCCAACCCCGTGATCTCATACACCACCCCTACACCCATCACGGAGTCAGCTCCCATTCCATCCCCTACACATCCCGCCACCTCATCCTACTTCCCCACCACATGACGACACCATCATCCTCCTCTCGTCGTCCTCCGATGACGATTGGATTACCCCATCTCCACCTCCACCTCGCCTATCAAATCTGAGCTTGTCCATACACTCCTTCCCCACCACACGCCGACACGGCAGCTGAGCACTCAGATGATTCCGTTGTCCCGTCCACTCCACCCATCAAACCCACCCATCCACCACCTGAAGCATCACACATTTTTTGGCACCCCCATCATTTAGCCCATACATAGCACACTTGCATCATTTTAGGGCACGGTTTTACACAGCTTGTGGATGCTCATGGGCCTCCTTCCCCACATCTTATTTGTCATCACAATTGTTTTCTGTGTTTTATTCGTTTTATTCGTGTTGAGGACAACGCTTGGTTTAGCTTGGGGGAGGAGCTCTTTCGCGATTATTTCCTTTTTTCCCTCTTATCTTTCCATTTTTATCGTTGTTTTCGCTTTATATTCACTTTTTTCTTTCTCATTTTCCATCTTTTTTTTGTTTTCATATGCATCACGTTTAAATTTAATATACGCATCCAAAAAGACAAAAAAATGAAAATACCTCCAAAAATATTTGCATTCGCATCATGCATCTTGCACATTTATGCATGCATTTGTATATACTTGAATTCGCCTCGAGAAATTTTCGAAAACCAGTTTTTAGTTTTTTTTGAAATTTTTTATTTCAAATTTTTTTCCACCTTTATATGTTGATACACCCCTCAAAAAATAATCGCTGAGAAATAATGTCATTTGTCATTCGATCAAGGTATTTCAACAAATTCGCACGTTTTGAGACTGTTAAATTTGTAACGTGTGGATGTGTGCTCTAGTCCCCCTAGGGAGCTTTCGCACCATTTTTTTTTCACAATAGACGATCGTGCATATATATATATATATATATATATATATATATATATATGGACACCCATATACAAATATGAGAAAAATGTGTATCAGGTGGCCAAGGAGGGGATTTCCTCCTTGGCCACAATCTAGGCCGCCCATCTCACATCATGGGTGTAGGACCCACACTCCCATATGGGGGTATGGGCGACCTAGATTGTGGCCATACTCCCACATGGGGGTGTGGGCGACCTAGATTGTGGCCAATGATGAAATCCCCTCATTGACCACCTAACCCCCATTAAGCTCTACACACATATATGAGAATACTGCGTACCATATGGTGTGCGTGCACGCGCGCACGCGCACACACACATATGAGAATAATAGGTATCATATGTCATATGATGCTAAGCCTACTATACAAAGACACAAAAGTGGGGGCCGGTACAAAAAGTACAAGCCCATGTATCTTAGTATATGAGGCTTAGCCTCATAGGAAAAAATGATACCCTATGCGAGGTCACCCCATGGGGTTCTTCTCCTGTTTGTGGTCCTCTAGTTCGCGGCGTGTGCTATCGTCGTGCATCGAGTTCCTTTTAGCCACCACGGGGGACCTTCCGTAGCTAGGGCCTCTTCTGCCAATATGAATCGTTCTGCCTGAGCTAGGAGCTGGTCAAGGCCCTTGGGGGGGTCTTGAGGCAGTGACTTCTTTAGGCCTCTATGTCGGACCCCTTTCTTCATGGCTGCTATGACGACCTCCTCGGGGCAGCTTTCAACACTCAGCCTTTGGGCGTTGAAGCGTTTTATGTAGCCCCTCAAAGTCTCGATCAGCCTCTGCACTATGTTGAACAGGAGGTCCGAGCTCGGCTTCCTTCGTCGCCCAGCCATGAATTGTTGGCAGAAGATGCGGGACATGTCTCGAAAACTGCCGACGGATTGATCGTGGAGGCCATTATACTACTCCCTAGCTGACTTCTGGAGTATGGTATAAAAGCCTCGGCAGAGTAGGGCGTTGTCGGCCCCTTGCAATTTCATGATCCCCTTCTAATCTTGGATGTGCTTCTGGGGTTCTCACGTGCCTTTGTATTTCTCCAAGGTTGGTACTTTGAACCTGGATGGTACCTGCGCGGTGGTGATACTCCTTATCAGTGGGTTGCGGTCATCCTCGAGGGCTTCTAGGGTGGCCGGGTTCGGCGGTACTTTGCCCTGATGTTCGGGTTGATTATGCAGATTAGCAAAGGTGCGGGAGGTGCTTCCCACACGTCCGTCCTGGTTGGGAACTGGTGTTGGGCATAGGGTATTCTCCTTTTGGCGCGGCTCCTCGCGGCTCCTCTGCCTTTTCCGGCAGGGACTCTAGATACGTCCTCGTCGGTTTTTAGTGGTTGGGCGGCTAGATGATTGCCATTGGGTCGAGCGGGATCATTTGGACGAGGTCACGGTTGGTTCGTCCCTAGTCCATTCGGTGCTTTGTCTCCACTCGTCTAGAAGGGAGGTGGGGGTTTGGGACCGCGGATGAGAGAGGTGCGGCTTACCGAACCGCTGCTGCTGGTTTGGGCTTCTCCTGCCCTGGTTTGTGACCACAGTCTAGTGCAGCGTGGGGGCGTGGCCTCGGGTAGTCGGGGAACTCTGTTGAGTTTCCCGTCGGAGGATGTTACGGGCCTGCAAGTTGCTGAACAGCCACCGCCAATGTTTGGAAGTTGTTGTTCACCTCCTTGGTGAACAGTCAGAACTATTCGTGGGTTACCGAACATGAGTCGTAGGTCCCCTCGATCTAGCGGCTGTTTTCGGCCTCGGGTGGTACGTAGTTGCCCTCCTTGTGGATAGCCGGCATTTAGGACCCACTGTTGTTGTGCTGGTTCATGTTGGTTGTTGCGGATGGCGTGGATGATCATATCGTTCCCACAGACGACGCCAGATGTTTCGGATTGTTTTCTCACCACAGGATGGTAGTTCGGAGGTTTGAGGGTCATCATTGTCGCGAGAGACGGGGACGGCCTTCGTGGTCGATTGGCCGATCGTTCTCTTATGCAAGAATGCTCGGAGCCGAGTGACAGTGCGCCGAAGGGTAGCTTCAGCGGTGTGAAGGTGACCTCCAGGATCGGTCGACCGAGCGGACCATTGATGTAGGATGTGCTTAGGGCCGATCGATGGGACGCCGAATGCAAGCTTTGGTGGGGTGACATCTCTTTGGATCTGTAAAATGAAGAACTCGTTAGGGGGATCGGACCTTGGTTCCGACCAAGTACCCTCCGATGCCAAAGTCAGATCTCGACTGATAAGTGCTCGGTGCAATCGGGTTTGGTTCGCGGAGAGACCAAGTCCGAGTTCTTGAGCCGAGCTGTGGAGGAGAAATGTAAGGTGAAAGAAGATCTGAGGATATGGAACACCTGAGTGTCATATATTCAGGATTCGGTCCTTTCGTCTTCAGTCTTTCGGGCTTCTTATAAGAGTCCTGTATGTCAACGCCTTCATGACGTTTTACCGCTCATCCATCCGCACCCGTCCGCATTGATGGTCCCTTAAATGGTGATCAAGGAGGGCTTGATGGTGGCTTGAATGACGATCAAGGCGGGCGCGATTCGAGAAGGGGTTTCCTCACTCGCAGGAAGTCAACAACCGTCTGTGCTGTGGTCTTGGGCCGAGACGTCTTGATCCGCTCGTGGGGCCCCTGGGCTTGAGCTTGGGGCGGTCCAGTGCTGAGTGGTCTGCCTGCTTCTCTTCAGCCCATTCGAGGGTTGTATCAATTTTAACATTTGTACTAATCTCTGAGTTAATTAAATTCAAACTGAAGTATTCCATACAAGCTTATTATTGTGTATTTTGCTTGAAGGGTGGTTAACTTATAACAATTGGAACCAACTTTCATTATGCAATTAAATATAATAAAGAAAATTTTACATTATTGCAATAATGACTGATTTCGTGGTGATGAGGTTAGGAAATCTTAAGTAAACAGAAAAATGAATTGTAAGGAATAGAAATAACATTAAGAATATGTATAATGGTTTACATTGATATTATTTGTCATGATAGATACTACTAGTTAGAGTTGAGTAAATTGAAAGAATGCTCTACTATACTTGAATTATTTACACCATTTGGATTACAATAGAATAGATGTTAGACGATACAATAATATACATGTAATGTTATGCTTGACAATCGATATGACAAATGTCATATTCAATGTATAACAATTTAGGGTATAAACATCAACATGATTTCTACTGGAAAGGTAATGTGTCCTTAGGCTTTTTGAAACTAGCATATGCATGAATTTTCCCCCACGGCATTTTACAATGCATACTTTCTATACAAAATCATTTACTTAAAATAATATATCAATTGAGTTTAAAGTTAAAGCGGATAGGTACACCTATAATATTAGAAGTGGACTGATAATATAGGAAAATACCGAAAAGATGATAGTAAAATTTTGCGCTCGAAATTTAATAGAACTTCAATTTCATATGAGCACTAAGAAAGTGTTTCAACACCAGAGATTGTGGTGCTAACATATTATAGGAATCTTGAGTCTATTTTTCATATTTAGAAGGATAAAGAAACTAATGTAAAAATGACATTTAGCAAGCATTATACTTTAATTCCCCCTAAAAGCCATCTTGGAGATATAAACGGGTAAACAAATAACCAACAATGAAGATTTAAGGTTCTGGGAACTTACAATGGTTAAGTCATTTTATCAAACACAGCGTGCGTTCTCATGTCACTGTAATTGTTCACTGTTGCTGCCAATTACTACAGCTTGCTGTTGTTGGTTGATGCTGAAGCTGCAGATGTTTCTGTTGCATGCAACTGCAACAGCATTCGATAGTTGCTGCTTCCTGCAACCACGGTTGCAGCTTCTTACTGATGTTGGGGTTGGTTCTGCTACAGAAAACAGAGGAATACGATATAGAGGAGATGGTGATAATGCTGGTGGAGATTATGTTCATGATGATGGTAATGATGTTTTTAGAATTAAAGAGAGAATATAGAGCTTTTAGATTTAGATTTGAGTTGGAGTTTACCTTTTTATAGAGATGAAAAGATATGTCGAATAATGGAGAGTGGAAGAAGAGAAGAGAATGAAGGAAATGGATAGATATGGGAAGTATGGTTATTTTAAGGAGTAATGGGTGAGTGGGGTAGGGTAAATAATGTTACTGGGGTTGTGAGGGAGGTGTTATGTGATATGAGAAGGTAATGTAGTTCGTTGGTTTTTGGGTTGGGTAATCAGGTTGCGGTTTAACGGGCTTGAGGTTAACGGATTAGTTGAAAAACAGAATTGAAACTCAAATAAAATCATAAAAAATTCTGAATTTTTTTAGAATATCATAAAAATTAAATTTGAATAAAATATGATATTTAAACACTTTATTTTATATAGAAATACTCTTAAATTTGGGCTAGGAACATTACAACGAAGGGCATAAAATGAATCATATATGTAACCCCCATGATCATTGAGCAACATCAGTATGGCCCAAAGACACAACTACTGCGGGTTGACTTGAATTATCAACTATACACTCTAATCATATATGCTCACTTCTTATTGTTTAAATATAATTACAGTGTCAGGCTGTTGCCTTCAAGGGGGCAAATTTGACATACTTATTACCAGCCCCAAACTTTATTATCCACCATCTCATTATAAAAATACGTACAGATATGGCCATCATTTACAGAAACATGGGTTAAAAGGTCCATGGTGGCTACACGTACGGGCCATAATACTCAACAGAACACATCAAAAATAGGATAGCCCCTAAACATGGAGCACAAATCAGAAAAGCGCCATGGAAGTCCAGCCAGTACCAATTAGTATACTTAGAGGTGGAACAACACGGAAGGGTCTATTAACAACAAGCTGAACCCAAAATAGAAACAAAAGTAACGGACCGTGAGCCGGATAGCAAACTAATCCCAACAGAGTCCTCAACTGGAGTAAAAGGGCAAAGCAGTAAGATAACCCATAGAACAACAAGCAGCAACAACCCCATGATAAATCAAGCAACCCCTAAATAAATTCTCACAAACAATCATTTTGGCCCAGTTTATCGAGGCCTTAAAGAAGTCTAGAAAACATTCTTGTCCCCGTAGAGTAACGGGAAGAAGAAAAATGTTAGCCACCGTCATAGGGCCATACCATCTCACCGTGGTTGTGGTTGTCTCTACTCTTACTGAAAGAAGAGAACGAGATGAAGGATCTGGTGAGAGAGTGAGAGCTTAGATCTGAGAGTAGGGCTTTGGGGTTAAAGATTCTAGAGTTTAAATAGGGAAAATATCGAAGTGACATATGGGGAAGGGGTAAGATCGTGGGGAAATGGCAAATTGATTGGTGTGGAAGCAATGGTTGTTGGTTACCCCCCATCAGCCATGATCGGCGATCACCGGCCCTTGCTTGCTAGAGCAAGAAAACCAAGAGAAGGAAAAGTAAAGAGGAGAAAAGAATTATGAGAGAATAAGTGTGAGAGAGAAAGATATTACTAATAATAAGGGATGAAAGCGGGTCACGGGTTTTAAAAGAAATGGGTTTTGGGTTCAATAATAAGTTTCGGTTAACATGTTTGAGATTAAAAATAAGCTAAAATTCAAGAAACATTAAAAATAAAATAATTATTTTGAAATTTTATTTTTAGAAAATATTTTATTTCATGAAAATGCTTAGGGTTGTTATATCCTCCACACTTTAAAAAATTTGTTCTCGAAATTCCACAAAACAATGATGCAACAAACAGAAGTACATTGTAACAATAAACAAAGCATGTTTCAAAACAAAATATAATGAAATTCAGGAAGTGGTTTCTGTCTCCACTATTGTCATGATGTACGACTAGCACATTTGAAGATTTTATTTAGCTTACTGGAAACACTGATACGGAGAAGGAAGAGGTTATCCTCGCTGACTGGTGCTGACAGTTGTTGTGACTGTTGTATGTGCTGGCTTATCGGTTCATCGATGGCAATCTTTGACAGAGTTCTATGACGACCAATGAAAACTTGTTCTAACACCGACAATGCTTTTACATGTCCTGACATGTGGTAGTAGTTACACACTACTGATTGTTGAGTATCCGATGAAGTTCTTTAATTATGTAGTATGTATCAGTGGAAGGGCATACTTTTCCTATTCGACGATGCGCTCTCTCTTCTCGATCTGAACAATATTGAACAATATTGATATGGTTGTTCATAGCCTTATACCTCCTAGTTGTTGATATGTTCGTGGTTATGTCCATTGCTATCATCTACTTTTTGGATACCCAAACCCAAACCCTGTTGGAATAACCTTGCACAAGCACATGAAGTAACAACCATTTCATAAGCAAACATGCAATCACAAAAGAGTTATTATAGGAGTATTTGATGGGAAGATCACAATGTTAAGAATTGGCTTAGAAATCATCACTGACTGAGCATTGAGAACTCGATATGATCTGCTAGGATTTTGATAGAAGAAATTAGGGTTTTGGGGAAAAGGTATGATTTTTATTGATATAAACTGAAATAGGAAAAGATACAAGATAAAGGTGAGTTTTTCAAGAGGAACTTGCTCTCCCTTGGCCACGTTCGAGAGGTGGACCGCTCTTCCAAGCTTCTATTCGAGACGAAGCAGCAATCTCCAATCAAATATGGATAATCTCTACCTCTCACAAGTTCTCTCCATATTCGACTCCCTTTCTAATCCTGCTAAGCCTAATATAAATACTAAACTAAAAATAATAAAATTAAAAATACCCTTAAACCTAAAAATTACAAAAATACTAATGAAAACTGAAAAATTACGAAAACGTCCCCAAAAACTAAAAATTCCGGAGCTGTCCTTTTATGTGGTCTTATCATTATTTTGCCCCAAAAAATCCACCTTGTCCTCATGGTGGTGTATGAAATCCATGAATGACACTGCTCCAAGTGGGTTGACGGGGTCCTCCTGGATCAAAATGATATGGTTGGTCTCCACCATCCTCAACGATGCCTAGATAGATGTTACTGTAATCACATAGCCCGATTGAAGGTCCTTCATGCCCAAAACAGAAACGTCCGTGCTCGGAAGGTCGTGCATGTGCAAACCATGGGGCCATATAAAAGCATTGTTGGACCATGGCGAGCCCTGAAAAAGTATCATCTGCCATGCCGAGCAGAACTGTGCACAGGTTTGCCTGGGCTTGCAAGGAAGCTACAGGCCCCACGGAGCAGGCCTAGCAGGTCTAATAAAGCAGCAGCGGGCCCTGTAGCGTTTCGGCCAAGCACTATAGGGGCTCGACAAGCCTTGCATGGGCAACCCTGAAGCCATGTTGAGGGAGGGAGGGAGGGCGCGTCGCCCCACGTCTGGTTGTCTGTCGCCTCCTCAGAGTCCTTGTCCTGATTCACATAGGAATTGGCGTTGCCGTCCAGATCTGAAATTGAATCATCTTTTTGAGGGATCTCCTTCCCAAAAAAATGATTTTACCCATCCAGCTTTCCATATATATCACCTTTTGTCTCAGATCTGAGCTGATAACACCCTCCAAAAGTTCTGTTTTTTTCTTTGCGTCCTCTGTCTCTAACTCCTCAAGGGCTTTCCTAAGATCCTTAAAGAGTTGCCACAAGGTTTTCATCCAATCCATTTTTGACTTGAGTGTCAAGGTCGAGGCTCTTATACCAAATTGAAAGTATCCGCTAGGGTTTTGATAGAAGAAATTAGGGTTTTGGGGAAAATGTGGTATTTTTATTAATATAAACTGAAATATGAAAAGACACAAGATAAATGTGAATTATTTCGAGAGGAACTCAATCTCCCTTGGCCACATTCGAGTGGTAGACCGCTCTTCCAATATTCTGTTCGAGACGAAGTCATAATCTCCAATTAAAGAGAGATAATCTCCATCTATCACAAGTTTTCTCTCAATATTCGACTCCTATTGTAGTCTCCCTAAGCCCGATATAAATACTAAACTTAAAATAACAAAATTACAAAAAGACCCGTAAACCTAAAAATTACAAAAAAACCTATGAAAACTGAAAAATTACGAAAACGCCCCTAAAACTGAAAATTGCTGATTTTCCTTTTTGTGTTCTCTTATCAAAACTCAACATCGTACTTATCCACGATCATAGATCTTTGGATAAACTAGTGTATCCCAGTATCCATAACTACGTGTTATCAATCCTTTTTTTTACCTTAGGCAAAGGTGTACTCTTCCTATTGCTATGGGGTATTTGCTGAATGATAGGACCTAGCAATATGAAATAAAGTTTAAACAACCGAACCACCAATCTCCTACTTTTTTTTAATCTATTGGCATTATCTATAACAGAAGACTCCA
The DNA here is from genome assembly GCA_030789695.1 of Scilla litardierei. Lineage (NCBI taxonomy): Eukaryota > Viridiplantae > Streptophyta > Magnoliopsida > Asparagales > Asparagaceae > Scilla > Scilla litardierei. The sequence continues at coordinate 57,377,156 of CM061130.1, read as the reverse complement.
TCTTTTGGGTAAAGTATTATAAACATGCCAAAAGTGATATCTTTATTAATAATGGACGTTGGTGACTTCAGATTAGATCTCCACAGCCCCATTCTCCTTTCAGCGAACATGCATAAGCACCCATCTCCACAGCCCCATTCTCTATTTTACCCACCTTAACACATGCATAAGAAGCACGCCCATCAATTATCGGGAGTTGGTTATTTCAAACATGGAATGAAGACATTTTATAGGTTTATCTTGAAAGTATAATCATGCAAGCTACTCATTTCAGAAATTATATTTTATGTTTTGTTGCTATAGTTTTCCATTAACACAAGCTCTATCCCAAAGATTTAAACGCAGATGACATTTGGCATAAAACATCTATTTTCCTCTACACTTTTTTGCAAATGATCCTAATTTTTTTTCAAGATATATTGACTCTGTAATTTTTAGTCTCAATTGAGAAGATTAGTCAAGTGCATTGTTAATACTTTACCGACTTGAAATTGTACAACTTGTGAGAAGATTGGTCAAGTGCATTTTTAATACTTTACCAAAGTGAAATTGTATATGTGATAGCATCTCTAATGCAACTGTTAATGCTTCACCAAGTATGTTATATTTCTGCCAAATATAATATTGCACATCAAAGTTAAACATGTTTCCCTTGCATACTAGATTTGTGTAACATATATATTCATGTTATAATACATGTGTTTCATATTTAAAAAGATTCATCCATTTTTTCTTTTCCCTCTCGTGATATGATATTGTCCCGTATTGTTATTTAACTGATTAAGTCTACTATGATCATTAGGCTCCTCGAGCATTGAACTTGAAGACGAGGATGGAGTTTGCAACATCGGCGCACACAACATCACCTCCTACCCCCACCGATCGGAATAGGAAGAGCAAGTTTTTCTAGTCATTCACTTGTGTTCTCATGCACTCGATTTCTTGTTTGAGACATGCAAAGACATGTGAAATAATTTTTTTCAGTATAAATTTATTAATAACTAATTTGATATCTATTCGTCTAACATGTATGGTCATGTTGCCCAAGTCAAAACATTGTTAGATAATGGATGATTAGGGTACCCCATTGCACTTCATCAATTTAGCAGTATATGTCACGCCCCGTTTCCCATTATACCTGGGAGCGAGGACGCGAGCGGGCTCGCTTGGGCTGGAGCGGTGAAGCCTCAACCCAATAAGTGTATGTGTATGACTATTTGGCAGATTCTTGCTTGCGAACATTCGAAACAACAAAAATGACGCCATCATTAAGCTTTAACTTCCAGATTACATGTACGCAAAGGATTAAGGCCGAGCATGGCCATTACAACAGTTACATGGAATTTAGAATACATCTGAACAAAATACAACAATGAATATTAATTTTAGCAAAGCTATGAAAAGTAGATTGTCCTCAGCAGTGGGCCTCGTGCTCTTGGTATTCCTGGGCACCCTCTTCAGTCTCTAAGTGAACTCCTCTATAAACTCTGCTCAAAACTTAACGTATATTTCACAGACAAGGAAATATACGTCAGCGAGAGTCGCTCGGCTAGATTTAAAAATGTTAGTAATAAAATGACCCTCGGCAAGATAATAATATGGTTTACAAAGCTTTAAGGGGAGAGACACATCATGATTCCAATGGATGTTACATAGCAGCAAAAAGGAGCATGTGAGCAAATGACGTGTAATTTGCAAAGCAGTGAACATGAGTTGTGTAGTGTGCAAAGTAGCGGACATGAGAGGGTGTAGTGTGTACAGCAATGATTATAACAAGTGTAGTGCGTACAGCAATGAGTGTAACAAGTGTAGTGGGTACATCGATGAGTATGACAAGTGTAGTGCATAAAGTAACAAGTGGCATACATGGCTTTTGTAATGCACAAAGTAAGGCACAACATTTGCGATGTACAAAGTAAAACATGATATGAACTTAGTTAACAGTTTATACATTCACGATAGTAGCAGAAGTAAACAAGAGTGTCAACATGTACTTAATCTAGTGACAAGCCCAGTGTCTGAGGGGGAGGTGACCAGCATCACACCCAAGCCAACGGGAGATACCCGTGACTCTCTACTCACCGACCCGGCCAGGTGTTGGTCAAGTTCACCAATAGAGTGTAATCCAGCTTTCCAGCCTCTACTACACTAGACTACCCCACCCAAAGTGTTCATAAGCCAATCCGTAGTTCAATTTTTACCGTAGGACAAACATTCCGTAAATGGCCCGCGGCCCAATATCTGTAATGCCCGAAGGCCCAAATACATGTGATTGCCCAGTGGGCTCAGTTTTCACAATTCAACAGGGTGCACATTATATGATAAATCGAATAACAAGAAAGAATAGCATTTCATGTGCATCATTTAAGTGCTAAAGCAACCGACACACTAACAGGATTCGTTAAAGATTATTCCGAATATAGAAGTTGTTTACTTAACAATTTCGCGACGTACATTAGCTTAAGAAGCTTGAACATAACAATAAAAATACTTGTGCCTTAAAAAGTTGTTTGAAAGACAATACACTTGCAAGGGGTAAGTACTTGCGCATTTGAAAGTTTGTAGTAAATATTATACTTGCCTGAAGCGTTTTGGGTGCACACGCGTTCGCAATGAGACAAACGTAAATTATCTGTGTTATAGATATTAAACATCAAGTTAAAGGATTTTAAATAAAAGGTACGCTGTTTACATATTGTTTCAGAGTGTTTTCTCACTACAAAAGCGTTGACCGTGGACAACCCGGTCAACGTGGTCAAGGGGCCCGCTTGGGTCCCTCGGGTGTGTCGAGTTGGTGCGGACGAGGCGCGAGTCGGAGTTGCTGACGAAGTGGAGCGCGTCGGCTGGGCCGAATCGGGGTCCTCGGTCGCAAGGAGGGCGAGGGGAAGCCTCGACCCGATCGGAGATGCTCGGCCTCGGACGGTCGGACGACGAGGGGTAGCCTCAATCGTCCCGCTGGCTGCGTGGCCGGCGAGGGGCGGAGGGGAAGCCTCGGCCCGGGGTGAAACGCTCGGCCTCGGACGGTCGTGCTCGGCCTCGGACGGTCGGACGACGAGGGGTAGCCTCGGTCGTCTTGCTTGGTGCGTGGCCGGCGAAGGGCGGAGGGGAAGCCTCAGCCCGTGGATCTGATGTCCTCCTGCGTAGACGAGAACACTCGTCAAGGGGCCGGACCTTGGTTCCGGCCAAAACCCCTCCGATGCCTAAGTCAGATAGTGATCCGAAAGAGGAGGCCCGGCGGAGACGGTTCGACTCGAGAGGAGATCTGAACGGCGTCTCACGGCGCGGGCGGGGGAAGAAGGAGGTGAAATGGGGGAACTAGGTCGTTGATGGAGTACCTTAGGTTTTAGATACCTGAGATGCGGTCCCTTGTTCTGTCGTCCTCCTAGCCCTTTTATTGATCTCCCACCGAGATTGCCCATGACTCACGTCTCTCGTCCGCCCCCAATCGTGCCCCCTCAATCCGCCCCTTCGCCGCTTCCTACGCCCCCCTGACTCCTCCCCATGACGGCCATTAAATGATAACGGGTCTGGGGGAGCGGTTATCGCAGGAGTGGGCGAGTGACCAGCGTGCTATCAGGGCCGGATCGGATCGATACTTGGGGGTCCCTTATAGGGCCTTGTCGGGCGGGCCAGATAGCGCAGATGGGCTTCTGGGTTCGTGGCTTTCGGGCTTCGGCAAAATAGGCGTAACAATTGCCCCCATCGGTCGGGTCGATCGGCCTCGTCCGGTTCGGCTCGGCCGATTTGACTTCCGCCGACTTTGACGGGCTCGTCAGTCGATGCCGACTCATTTATTAGTCGTCATCATGAGTTGGTCCGTTCGATACTTTTAAGGCGCGGGCTCCGAAGCGCCGCCGGTCCTCTGATGTTGCCACGTGTAGCTGCAAGCTTATCCCCACCGCTCGTGGGGCCGTCTTAGGTTGAGAAGCCGAATGGGTTGTGAGCCGCCGTCTCGTTATTCTCTTCTTTGCATTGATCCCGATCCTGCCTGAGCTCTGCCTCATGTCGTCTTCCTCTGCCACGGGTTCGGGTCGGCCGGAGCGGGACGCTGCTTCTGGCCTGGTGGGTAGCCCCCCTTCGGCGATTCGTTGGCACGGGGGTGAACTTTCAGGGGTGCCCCCAGAGGTTTTGTCGTGGCCTTCGTCGATCTGTGCCACCGCCATCGGGAGCATGCGCTCCGCCTACCTGCTTCCGCCTTACTCAGCTCGCGCTCCCGGGCCCGACGAGCGGATCTGCCTTCCCGGTCCCAACGAGGTTGGAATATATGAGAAGTGCTTCCGCTTCGGGCTTCGTTTCCCGCTCCACCCCTTCATCGTTGAGTTCCTTCGGGCCCACAACGTGTGCCTGTGTCAATTCTGTCCCAACGCCGTCGGGCTCCTCGTCGGGTTCGTCGTCGTCTGCCTACTGAGGGGAGTGGCACCCTCTCTTCGTCTCTTCGCCCAGTTCTACCGGCTGAGTCACCACCAATCGGGGGCGTGGATTTACATCAGCGCCCGCCCGAAGATGACCCTGGTGTTGGGGTTGCCGAGCTCCCTGAAACGCTGGAAGGGGGAATACGTGTTTGTCACGTTCCCGTCGAGTGTTCCTTTCCCGGTTCGGTGGGAGGCGGCCAGCGCAGTCATCCTCGATCTGGGTGAGCCGACTGTCGCCGAGCAGCAGATGGCGAAGGTCATGCTGGCGATTCCTGCGAGGGAGCGGTCGGTCGACGTCCTCTTTAGTGACCATAACTTGCGTAAGACGGTGTGGCCCTTGGGTAAGCTCTCCGAGTATTCGCCATTCGAGGTTGCCTGGGCTCTGTCTGGTCTCTCATTTCTCCTTTGAGTGCAGGTGGATTCCCTCCCGGTCTTTCCCCCGCCGGCGCTCATGTGCAGGCCTCAGATCCGGATCCGCGTAGGAGGGATCATGTGCTGGAGGTCCGGAAGAAGCAGCGGGCTGTGACCTCGACTGGGGGTTCCAAAAGGAAGAATGGGCCATCCCCCTCCGTCCCCTTGTTGGTGTCTTCCAAGAGGGTCCGTGAGGGGGTCGAGGAAGTTGATGCCCCGTCGCCTGCGGATCAGCCCCAACCCGTCCCTGTCGAGGTTGCCTGGCCGTGGGTCGGCCCTTCGCCTCTCCCGGACGGTTCTCTCCCTGATGTCTACGATCGGTATCTGGGCGCGTTCTGCTCCAATCCGGGGGAGTTTCCTTCGTCAGGGGAGGGTCTTCTTCGTCCACGCTTCCCGGTAGGGGAGAAGGAATCGGTGTTTTCGAGCCGCGGAGCCGCCGCGCGAGTGGCCGAGAATAGCTGTCTCCCTCCTGATCAGGCTGCGTTGGATGGAGTCAGAGGTGACTATCTGGCCACCTTCGTGATTCAGGCCGGCCAACAGGTAGAGTGCTTCTGCTCGTCCTTCCTCCAGCTGCTCTCGCCGTCTTACTTTTGTCGCCTTGGTGCAGTTGTCCTCGGTGGGTCTCTCGATGAGGCGTCAGTTTGCGGCGCTTCCCAAAGCCAAGTCCGATGCCGGGCGGGATCTTGAGTCCCATGGCCAGGAAGGAGAGGCAGGTCAGCTAGAGGAGGTGCGGGTCAGGTCTTGGGAGACCCGCGTAGCTGAGCTGTCCTCTGCCTTGGAGGAGGCGGACCGGGAGAGGGCCTTGGCCCTGACTGCAAAGTCAGAGGCCGAGGCGCAGGTCGCCGAGCTTTTGAAAGTGGCCGACACGTCTGGGGGAGCCGAAAGGATCCCCGTCTCCGTTGCTGCCCCCGAGGCCCTGGAGCTTTCCGATCGTCTGGAAGCGGCGGAGGAGCAGGTGAGGGTTCTCCGTGCTCGACTCGGCGAGAGATCCCGGGAGATTGAGAAGGAGAGGGCGGAGCACCGACGCCAGATCGAGACCTTAGAGGCCCGGATGCGCGGGCTTGAGGAGGTGGATCCGGCCCGGATCGCTCAGGATGCCGTGGCCGAGTATGCCACCTCCTTCGTGGAGACCGCCTTGACGGAGGCATTCGAGAAGGGTTTCGCCCGGTGTCAGTCCGAGATCCAAAAGAAGTTCTCACTCTCGGGGGTCAACTTCGAGGATCTCCGGGTGCACCCCGACGTCGAACGGAATGTGGGGGATGACCCGAGTGGGCTGCCAGCCGGTGGCCCCACAGGTGCCCCTGGAGATGAATGAGGGAGGGGAATGCCCCTCGGCCTCCTCGTGCGTCCCTCTGTACATCTTTTTTGTTTATCTGGAAAATAACGAATTCAAATAAATTTATTTCACAAGAAACGATACATTTATTGAAAGTATTTGCGTAAATGTTCCGCATTCCAAGCGTGAGTGAGAATCCTCCCCTCCATATTGGCTAGACGGTAGGTCGCAGGTCCGAGGACCTCGATGACTTTGTAGGGCCCCTCCCATTTAGCCGCAAGCTTCCCCTTGCAAGCGGTGTCCGGGTTGAAGCCTGCTTTCCGGAGGACCAGGTCTCCCAGGTGGTAGCTTCGGCCCCTGACCCGAGCATTGTAGTATCGGGCCACCTTCTGCTTCTGGCGGATGATGGTGGCCATGGCTTGTTCCCGTCGTTCGCCGAGGAGCTCCAGGCTGAGTTCCAGACCCTGCGAGTTCCTGTCTTCGTCAAAGTATTTGAGGCGGAGAGATTCCTCGCCCAACTCGACTGGTACCACTGCTTCGGCCCCGTAGGCAAGCATGAACGGGGTCTCGCCGGTGGCCTCCTTGTGGGTCGTCCGGTATGACCAGAGTATCCCGGGGAGCTCCTCCGGCCAGCTTCCTTCGGCGTCCTTCACTTTCTTCCGGAGGGGCTCTATGATACACTTGTTGGCCGCTTCCGCCATTCCGTTGGTCTGGGGGTGTGCTACAGAGGCGAAGAGAAGTTTGATTCCCCATTCCGCGCAGAAGTCCTTGAACCCCGCGGAGTCGAACTGTTTCCCGTTGTCGGTGACGATGGACCGGGGGACTCCGAATCTGGAGATGATGGAAGTCCACACGAAGCTTTTCGCTTTCTTCCATGTGATGGTGGCCAGCGGTTCCGCCTCGATCCATTTGGTGAAGTAGTCCACCGCCACTATCAGATACTTCCGCTGCCCCCGGCCCGGTTTAAACGGTCCAAGGATGTCGAGCCCCCATTTCGCAAAGGGGATGGGGCTCACGATAGGGATGAGCTCCGAAGGGGGAGTTGAGGAGCGGTGGGCATACCTCTGACATTCCTGGCACTTTTGGACGTAGCTTGTTGCGTCTTGTACCAGGGTCGGCCAGTAGTATCCCTGCCTCAAGATTTTCTGTGCAACCATCTTGCCCCCGTGGTGATTCCCACAGATCCCCTCGTGAACCTCCTGTAGGATGTAGTCGGCTTCCTGCGGTCCGACACATTTCAGGTACGGGAGGACATCAGCCTTTGTACAGCGCCTCCGGTAGAGCGTCCCCTCATGGATCACGTATCGGAGCGCCGTCCTCTCCAGGGTCCGACGCTCGTCCCAATCCGTCGGCACTTCCCCAAGAGTGAGGTACCGGATGATCGGATCCATCCAGGTGGGGTTTTGGTCGATCGCCATCACCTCCCGCTCCTCCGTGCTGGGGGACTGCAGGTTCTCCACGTAGACGGTTCGGCCCAGCTCCTTAGGCGAGGATGAGGCTAGCTTCGACAATGCGTCCGCCCGTGCGTTCTCCGACCGCGGGAGATGTAAGACTTCCGTGTTCTTGAACCTGGAGAGCGCGGCTTTGGCAACGGCGTGATACCTCTGCATTGTCTCCTCCCGCGCCTCATAACTTCCCAGAAGTTGGTTGACAATGAGCTTCGAGTCGCTGAGGAGGCGCACAGATTCGGCCCCAAGTTCCCGGGCCAGTCTCAGGCCGTTGATCACCGCTTCGTATTCTACCGCGTTGTTGGTGGCCGGGAACTCGAACCGCAACGCGTACTCCACGACGTTCCCTTCCGGAGATCGGATCGCGATCCCGGCCCCGCCTCCTGATTGTGTTGCCGATCCGTCCACATGGACTATCCACGCTCCTGTGACTCCTGACTGGAGGTGGTCAGCCGAAAGAAAAGACAAAGGTTGGGCGATTACCGTTGTTGAGCCCTCTTCCCCTGGGGGATGTTCTCCCTCCGTCGTGCACTCAGCGATGAAGTCGGCCAAGGCCTGCCCCTTGATGGCCGTGCGCGGTTTGAATCGGAGGTCGAATTCGCTCAATTCTACCCCCCAGTTCAGCATCCTTCCCATTCGGTCGAATCTCTTGAGATTCTGCTCCAACTGTGAGTCAGTCAAGACCAGTATGGTGTGGGCCTGGAAATAGGGCCTGAGCCTTCGAGCCGAGAGAACGAGGGCGTATGCCAGTTTCTCCATGGGCGAGTACCGCACCTCCGCCCCCTTCAGGATCCGACTCGTGTAGTACACTGGCCATTGCACCCCTCCGTCTTCCCGGATCAGCACCGTGCTCACTGCCTCCTCCGCGCACGCCAGGTAAAGGCATAGCGACTCCCCTTCCTTTGGCTTGGACAAGAGAGGTGGGCTGCGGAGATATTCCTTGAGATCCGCGAACGCCCTGGAGCAATCTTCGTCCCATAGTATCGTCTTCCTATTGTCCGATGGTTCCGCGATCGCTTTCCTCAAAACTTTGAAGAAGGGAAGCGATCTTTCCGCCGATTTGGATAGGAATCGCCCCAAGGCTGCGATGCGCCCATTCAGCCTCTGCAGCTCTTTGATCGTCGTCGGCTCACGCATGTTGATCAGTGCCTCGATCTTGTCAGGATTAGCTTCAATGCCACGGTTAGTTATCATAAACCCCAAGAATTTGCCAGATCTTACCCCGAACGTGCACTTCGTGGGATTGAGTCGAATGTTGTGTCGCCGCAACCGCTCGAAGGTCTCACGAAGGTCGGCGATGTGGTCCTCCGGCTTCCTTGACTTGACAAGCATGTCGTCGACGTAGACCTCCAGGTTCCTCCCGATCTGGGAGTGAAAAACTTTGTTGACCATTCGCTGGTAGGTGGCCCCTGCGTTCTTCAAGCCGAAGGGCATCTCCTTGTAGCAGTACGTTCCCTGGTCCGTCGTGAAGGCTGTCATCTCCTCGTCCCGGGGGTCCATCTGGACTTGGTTGTACCCTGAGTAGGCGTCCATGAAGCTGAGCATCTCGTACCCCGAAGCGTTGTCCACCAGGTGGTCGATGCGCGGCAGGGGGTAGCTGTCCTTGGGACAGGCTTTGTTGAGGTCACTGAAGTCCACGCACATTCGCCACTTCCCGTTGGGTTTCTTGACCATCACCACGTTCGATAGCCACTCCGGGTACCAGACTTCTCGTATGAAGCCGGCGTCGAGGAGACGCTCCACTTCCTCGGAGGCCGCCTTCATCTTTTCGCCGCCCAGGTTCCGCTTCTTCTGCCTGACCGGCCTGAAGTTGGGGTCGGCGTTGATCTGGTGGACGATCACCTGGGGATCCACGCCAGGCATGTCCTCCGGTGACCAAGCAAATACGTCTAGGTTTGCCTCCAGGCACTCGACCAGTCGGCTCCTCAGGTCGTGGCTTAGCCCTCTCCCGATTGAGACGAATCGGCCCTCGACGTCTGTGACCGGGACCTGCTCTGGTTCCTCCGCAGGGGTGGGCCTCGGCCCGTCCCTTAAGTCTAGCGCGGCCATCCGGTCGGCTAGACGATCTTCGGGACCTTCCTCCGCCAGTTGATAGCAGGTATTCGGTCTCCCTGCGTCGCCCTCGACCTGCCCCATCCCCCCGGGCGTTCGGAACTTGATGGTCCGATGGAGGGTCGAGACCACCGCGCCGATGGCGTTGAGAAGGGGTCGGCCGATGATCACGTTGTACTCCGACCCGATCCCCAACACTATGAATTCTACCGCCAGGGTCACCGAGTCCGGTGGGCCTCCGAGTGTTACTGGGAGATGGATCGTGCCGATGATGGGGGCGGAATGACCCGTGAATCCCACCACGGGACCCGAGCGAGGTCGCAAGTCTTCCTTCCGCCGTCCCATCTTTTCCAGGGTCGACATGAAGAGGACGTCGCAGGAGCTGCCGGTGTCGACTAGCAGTCGTCGTACCATGGTTGTGTCTATGACCACCGACACCACCAAAGCCACGTCCGAGCATCGCGACGTTACAGACGCGCTTGGTCTCCCGACCGGTAGGGTCGGTGAGGATCTACCGGCCCTCTCCTCACGATCCTCTTCGCGCTGGGCCCGGGCCCATTCTCGCCAACGATGGCGGGCCCTGTCGCTTCGTGTCAGACCCTTGCTCTCCCCTCGTCGAGATGGGTGAAGACGTGTCATTGCAGATGTGGTTGGTTTCTTCGTGGGACCGTTCGTTCCCACAGACGGCGCCAGATGTTTCAGAGTGTTTTCTCACTACAAAAGCGTTGACCGTGGACAACCCAGTCAACGTGGTCAAGGGGCCCGCTTGGGTCCTTCGGGTGTGTCGAGTTGGTGCGGACGAGGCGCGAGTCGGAGTTGCTGACGAAGTGGAGCGCGTCGGCTGGGCCGAATCGGGGTCCTCGGTCGCAAGGAGGGCGAGGGGAAGCCTCGACCCGATCGGAGATGCTCGGCCTCGGACGGTCGGACGACGAGGGGTAGCCTTAATCGTCCCGCTGGCTGCGTGGCCGGCGAGGGGCGGAGGGGAAGCCTCGGCCCGGGGTGAAACGCTCGGCCTCGGACGGTCGTGCTCGGCCTCGGACGGTCGGACGACGAGGGGTAGCCTCGGTCGTCTTGCTTGGTGCGTGGCCGACGAAGGGCGGAGGGGAAGCCTCAGCCTGTGGATCTGATGTCCTCCTGCGTAGACGAGAACACTCGTCAGGGGGCCGGACCTTGGTTCCGGCCAAAACCCCTCCGATGCCTAAGTCAGATAGTGTTCCGAAAGAGGAGGCCCGGCGGAGACGGTTCGACTCGAGAGGAGATCTGAACGGCGTCTCACGGCGCGGGCGGGGGAAGAAGGAGGTGAAATGGGGGAACTAGGTCGTTGATGGAGTACCTTAGGTTTTAGATACCTGAGATGCGGTCCCTTGTTCTGTCGTCCTCCTAGCCCTTTTATTGATCTCCCACCGAGATTGCCCATGACTCACGTCTCTCGTCCGCCCCCAATCGTGCCCCCTCAATCCGCCCCTTCGCCGCTTCCTACGCCCCCCTGACTCCTCCCCATGACGGCCATTAAATGATAACGGGTCTGGGAGAGCGGTTATCGCAGGAGTGGACGAGTGACCAGCGTGCTGTCAGGGCCGGATCGGATCGATACTTGGGGGTCCCTTATAGGGCCTTGTCGGGCGGGCCAGATAGCGCAGATGGGCTTCTGGGTTCGTGGCTTTCGGGCTTCGGCAAAATAGGCGTAACACATATGAAGGGCACAGTTCACATACTGTCACTGAGTGAGAATGATGATATAAGCTAACCTATCATACCAACCTATTAAATATAATAACATGGCATTATACTAACTTATCTGTGTTAGACACAGTTTCTACGGCCAACATGCACTAAGTGACGGTGTTACAACTAACTCATCTACACCTATGTTTACAAGCTTTAACTAATGTAAACAAGACTGTTCTAACTTATTAATATGCAAACCTTATATAATGTATTACTAACAACTGGATGTAATCAAATATTTCGCACTGTCACGTATTCTAAAAATAGGTTGCCGCATACATGCATGTCTTAGTGTTCACGCATAAAACATAACTTACAGCTATTTTTATATAAACATTAGGCCGATCATCCGATGTCTTACCCATTATGGTCGCTTCCTTGCGTGGTGCAAACGGCGGCGGGAAGTCGGAGCAAGTGGCTGAAGGTCGAGGAGGGCTCGGAGAAAGTCGGAGAGATGGTTGCCTGGAGGAGTCGGCCTGAGGCTTCGGGGCGTCGTGCGGCGAAAGGATGCCGTGTGCTGTCGTTACGGGGAGATCCGAGCTCGCGGGAGGGAGGAATGGGAACGCGGTCTCCGGCGTGGTCTCAAAGAGGGTGGGGGGGTCGAGGGGGACACGGGCCGAGGGCGGACGTGCGGCAGCAGCTCGAGGAGATCGGAGATAGGGGAGGTCGCGGATGATGGTCTGCAGGCGGAGGAGGGAGATGGCCTAGGCTGTCGGTTGCGGGTGGAGGCCGGAGTCAGAGGCGTAGGCGGGGTGAGGTGGACGACGGAGCAACACCAGAGTCGTTGCAGGCGGCGTGCGACGAAGTGGCGGGCTGAGACTGGGTAGGGTGCTTGGCGGCCGTAAAGGAAACAGGGGAGGGGCTCGGCATGGCCTGCACGTGGGGAACGAGAGGAGGGGGGTTCACGGCGCTGATGATGACCGGACGGCGCCGGAGAGGAAGGAGAGGGGAGGAGATGAGAGGGGGGTGGTTCGAGCGCCGGAGATTGTCGAGGGTGGCGAACGACGTTGGAGCTCGGGGAGGAGGCCGCGGCTGCGCTCTGGGCGGAGGGCGATGGGCGGCTGCCGTGGGTGAAGGCGAGGGCTGGCGGTTGGTGTTGATGCGGAAGGTCGAGCGGCAGAGATGTCCGCTCGCGTGATGTTGAGGGGGAGAGGAAAATGGGAGGCGGCTGTGAGAACAAAATGGCCTAAGGTTTTAATAATATGAATAGGGTGAGAGTTGAGAAGGACAGTACGTGAAGGTTAGGGCATAGGTTAGGTTTCATAATATAAAGCTGGGCTAGGCTATGTCCCAGGGTTCTCTATGATTTCTTATAAGAAGAGTAGCAGTGTTTTATTGGTGAGGAAAAATAAACATAGGGGTTTTATAATAAGAAAGGGTGAGGGGATGTGAAGGGCAGCACGTGAGTACGGTGAGCTGGGCTTTGGGTTTTCAAATGTTTTCTTTCTCATTTGTTAGGCTGCTTGTGTTGCCAATAATAGGCTAGAGTAAATTAGGAAAGGATTTTGAAATATCAATAATAGGATTCTAATTAATAGGTTATAACAGGAAATATGATTGAATTCATATTAAAAGGTATTTAAAATTATTAATAGGATTAGCATTTAAAGGGTTAAGCTATATTAGGAAGGTTAAATAAATTGATTTTGTTATAAATGGGTTATTAGGGCTAATCAAGTCTATTAAAAGGGTTCTAACATGGAAGGTATTTTAAACATCTAAAAAGGTTTTAATTCAAATTTGAATTTTGAATGAAAATTAAAAATGTTATGAATGAGGGAGGCCTTTGGCCTCCCCTCCTTCATTACCCATTCATTAGGCCCCCATTACTTAGAGTAATGGGGACCCTTGGTCTCCTAGAGGCTTTTGGCCTCCCCACTATGAGATATATAAATAGAGCACCATGGCTCTTAGCAATGGTGACTTATTCTTAGCAATGAAATTCTCTCTCTCTCTCTCTTGAGTTCATTATCATACAACACGTTATCAGCACGTGTCTTCTACAAATTTTGAGCCACTAAAATTATTCCAAATCTCCTTAAAATCAAACTCCAACGCGAAGGAATCTAATTGTTGTTGCGGTGATCCGTTGCGGTGCGGGGATTTTATTTCCGATCTACGGATTATATTGGTTCTTCCCTAGATCGTTGATCTAGAGGTATATTCATTGGCTCGTAGATATGGATTATACAAAATATTATCCCTTTTTGCTAAAAACCAATTTCATTCTCCTCGTTTATTGAGTTTTGATTTTTGGTTTACTTGATCAGTTTGTACAATTCTGATTATCTAAAGATATCACAAAATAATAATCATAAAAAACAAACAACAAAAACCTTAGTTGGATTGGCGCACCAAACCAGTTTAATATCATATGTAGATAGTTTTGGAATTATGCATGTTCTAATGCTGATTGCTTCTGAAATGCTAGCAAAGTACTGTCGTGTTTCTGATATTGTATCATGTTCTTTGAGTTAAATCTCTGATTGAATGATTACCATACTTCGCAATAAATTAAATTTATTAAGTTTTTTTGACAATCCAATTATATTCATTGTTATTTATATGTTTTGAAGTGGTTGTCAAGATTTTTAGTGATTCAATCTTTTAACGTTTGTTGTCTGTAATTCAAAGACAATTATAGAAATCTTAGACCCTGTTTGAAAGCACTAGTTTCCGGTCCTCAATGCCGAGGTTGGGATCCTTTCAAATAAATCCTGATACAACCATGTACACGTTCACATTCTATGGGCCATGCAAATTGAAAATTCTAAAATGCATTTTAAATCCTATGGGCATTTTAAATCCTGATAGGCATTTTAGTATTCTATGGGCATTTTAAATCCTGATACACACAGATGCGCTGAGCTGATAGCAAACCCTTCACATTCACATTCTATGGGCCATGCAAATTGAAAATTCACACTGATCAATCTTGACCCATTGCATTTAAAATGCTTTAAAACACTGTAAAATTCTAAAATGCCTATGATATTTTAATTACCCTTCCTGTCACATGGAATCGAACGTTATAAAATTAATAATTTTGTATCTGTTATGAATGAATTTGGCCCGAAGCCAAAATTTAGAGGCAAATGATTATGCGTAACTGCGGAATGGGCCACAAGCCCATATAATTAAAACTATTTTTTGGCCCGAAGCAACAAAATAATTTATAAATTCGGCATTTGAAATATGAGAAATGTTTGTATTTTTTTAACGGGATATAAAATTGGCATATTTAAACTCGGAGAAAACTTTGTAAAATCACAAATAATTTCTATAGTCTATGTTGACAAATTGATTTAAACATCGCTCTTGCATACTTTTATCTATGGTTTACTAGGACTCTATTTTTCAAAATATAACTATCTTAAAGATCCTGAGACCGCTCTGTCGTTAGTCAACTAACCTAACGGTGTATGACGTTTCCACGTGGTCTACGAGATAATTATATTTTCTAGTTTCCTTTACCATATGTTTTGCTTGAGATATATGCGTGGTTGTTTACTTTTATGCCCGTAGCATATTTAGAACTGCGTGGATGTTTAAATCAGTAAAAATGTGTTTTTCGGGATCGGCCATTGTATACCTATTTACTTTCCTTGCACTTTTATTTTCTTTTGAGAGAATTTGTAAGTGAGGAAATTTGTATTTTAAAGCCAAAGCTCGATGCAACAGCACATAGAATTGATGAAAACTCCTTCAATGGATCATGATGTCGGTCAATGTGCTTGGCTAAGTTTGCTGGACCAACCTAGCTTGACTGGGTAACAAGTGGTCATGGCTTAGTCAATTCCCTGGCCGCGTCCGCTGGACCGCAAGGAGTCGATTCATGACTGTGTAAGCCAAATCTCGATGCAACAGCATATGAAGACGGAGATATAGGGACCCAGTTCAGTTTGGGTTTCCGCAGTTGTATTTTTCTTTCCTTTTATGGACTGTAAACGAACTTTGGACTGTTTATTTTTGGGTATCTGGCCGATCCCCGCATTTTTACTTGTTTATTTCTTTATGCATGAATTTTGAATTTTAATTAATTCATGCTCATTTTAAATTGCGTAGATAAATGGCAAAATTGGCAAGCGTCGATTTCGAAGTCCTTGACTCTGCAGGGACAAATTACCTGAGTTGGCGAGTGGACCTGAAGTTCCACTTGCGTTCGATGGCCCTCCTTGGGTCCATTTTGGCTCCTTCCTCGGCCCCAGCAGCGGCCGAAGCCTCTGCTACAACTAGCAGCAGCCCTACAACCACTGTATCCGATGTAGATAAGGCGAAAGCCATAATCTACATTAGGAAACATATAGATCGGACCTTAAAGGCCGAATACTTAACGGTTGAGGATCCAAAGGACCTGTGGACAGCGCTGGAAGCTCGGTATAAACATCAAATTGATGTTATATTACCGCGTGCCAGTTATGAGTGGGAAAACCTCAGACTTCTGGACTATAAGTCCGTCGCTGAGTACAATTCTGCACTTCATAACATCACCTCACGCCTGAAGTTGTGCGGTGAAGAAGTGACAGAACAACGCATGTTGGAAAAGACATTTACCTCGTTTCACGAGAAAGATGCAATCCTCATGCAGCAGTATCGTGAACGCAATTTCACGAAATTCTCCGATCTGATCTCATGCCTACTTAGGGCAGAGCAGAATCGAGACTTACTGCTTGCAACTCATAACTTACGTCCATCTGGCACTGCCCCTATCCCTGAAGCCCATCACGTTTCTCCCCAGAAGTGGAAAAACAAGAGGAAGGCTAAAAACACTAAAGGGAAAGCTGTAATGAAGCAACCAAGAGGTGCAGCTCCCCAGACAAACAAAAACAATAAGGGAAAAAGAAACTTCACTTGGAAACGAAAGAACACCGAGCAAGTGTCACTTCCAAAGAAGAACTGGGAGGATAAATGCCATAGATGCGGCATGCCTGGCCATTGGTCCAGAAACTGCCGCACTCCTCGCCACCTCCAGGATCTATACCAGGCGAGCCAGAAGTCTCTACCTGATACAAACTTGGCGGCTGTTCAGCCGCCAACAATGTTTACTGCAAAAGACTTCGAAAACGACGACCTTCTCGATTGAGCATCATCTTTTATCTATGCTTTTAGAATTCAATGTATCTTCATCTTTATTTGCTTAAGTACGAACTTTTAATGAATGTTTACATTTTCGCTCAAATAAAATTTCGTTTTTGCTTATATAGATGATGTTTGAGTGCCTAGTGGACAGTGCCTCAACGCACACAATCCTTCGCGATCATTGCTATTTTAATAACGTAAATAAATATGACGGTCCTGTTATCACAATTTCAGGACTGTCCCAAATAATCGAAGGATCTGGTGAAGCAATTATATTGCTCCCAAATAACACAAGACTTCAAATAAAAAATGCATTATTCTCTCCTAAATCAAATAGGAATCTCGTAAGTTTCAAAGATTTCCGTTTAAACGGATATCACTTAGAAACCAGAGATGAAAATACGGTTGAATATCTGTATGTAACTCGTCAGAATGATGACCGGAAGATCATCTGCGAACGATTCAAGGGACTCCCGTCGGGTCTCTACCAAACATACATTCAACCAATAGAAGCCAATATGACTGAGCACCAGACGCGCCAATCCTTGCCAGAGTTCGAACTCTGGCACAATAGACTTGGTCACCCTGGAACAGCAATGATGCGACGCATCATCTCTGAATCCCGTGGACACAAATTGAAGAACCTGAAGATTCTTCAAAAGGGTGAATTTACATGTCTCCCTTGTTTCAAGGGAAAACTTATAACGAGACCATCCCTCCTGAAAGTGGGATTAGAGTCTCCTGGCTTCCTTGAGAGAATTCATGGTGACATTTGCGGGCCTATTCACCCCTCAAGTGGCCCATTTCAGTACTTCATGGTACTGATTGATGCATCAACCAAATGGTCTTATGTGTGCCTCTTGTCCACCCGCAACCTAGCTTTTCCAAAGCTATTGGCACAAATAATAAGGTTGCGTGCTCATTTCCCCGATAACCAAATCAAGAAACTACGTCTTGATAATGCGGGAGAATTTACTTCACAAGTCTTCGAAGACTATTGTCGGGCAACGGGTATTGAAGTTGAACATCCTGTAGCACATGTTCACACCCAAAACGGATTAGCTGAGTCCCTTATAAAGAGACTCCAATGGATTGCACGTCCATTGCTTATGCAATCCCAGTTGCCTGTGGATGCTTGGGGGCATGCTATTTTACATGCCGCATCACTTATTAGGATAAGACCCTCTGGAGGTCACACTTTATCCCCGATGCAACTAGCATACGGCGCACCTCCGGATATCTCTCATTTGAGAGTGTTTGGTTGTGCGGTATATGTCCCAATAGCACCACCGCAGAGGACTAAAATGGGTCCTCAGCGTCGTCTAGGTATATATATTGGGTTTGATTCACCCTCTATTATCAGATACCTTGAACCCCTGACGGGTGACGCATTCAAGGCACGTTTTGCAGACTGTGAATTTAATGAGAAATTTTTTCCAAAACTGGGCACACAGTCTAAGAAGCCAGAAGCTTCTGAGACCATTAGTTGGGACCAGAAGTCTTTGTCCCTATATGATCCACGTACTAATCTGTGTGAAGATGAGATCCTGAAGATCCTTCACATCCAGAATACAGTACATCTTTTACCGGATAAATTCACGGACAACCAGAAGATTGTCCGTTCACACGTCCCTGCTGCCAATACGCCAGCTAGGATTGACATCCCCATAGATGGATGCAGCCCACCGGCAGCAGAATTGGTTGTACCTCAAATGAAAAGAGGACGCCCACCAGGTTCAAAAGATAAAGTTCCTCGAAAGAGGAAGACTCCTAGCGATACTAAGATTATCCCTCCACAGGATGCTGAGCTCAGACCAGCTACTTCTCCCCTCCTGATTTCCCCAGCAGAGGAAACAATAGGAGAAACATCATTAAATTTTGTACGTACTGGAGAAGTACTGGACAGAAATAGCATAGTCTTCGACGACGATTTTGCGTTCGATATTGCCGTTCACGTCACTGAATATGACGATGACGTCGAACCACGATCTCTAGCGGAATGTAAACGTAGAGATGATTGGCCAAAGTGGGACGAGGCAATAAGAGTAGAGCTGGACTCACTCTTGAAACACAAATTCTTTGGACCAGTAGTCCAAACACCAATAGGTGTAAAACCTATGGGATATAAGTGGGTTTTCATAAGAAAAAGAGATGAAAATAATGTGATCGTTCGCTATAAGGCACGCCTTGTAGCCCAGGGATTTTCCCAAAGACCGGGGATTGATTACGAAGATACGTATTCCCCGGTCATGGATTCGATCACCTTCCGATTTTTAATCAGCCTAACTTCTCTGGAAAGCCTAGAAATGCAGCTCATGGACGTTGTGACTGCATATCTATATGGCGATATAGATAAAAATATCTATATAAGACTTCCTGATGGGTTTAATCTACCCCCAGAGATGAAAGAGATACCTCGGGACGTATTCTCTGTAAGGCTACATAGATCATTATATGGTCTAAAACAATCGGGCAAGATGTGGTATAACAGACTAAGTGATTTTCTTGCACAGCAAGGATTCACGAATAACGAAGTCTGCCAGTGTATCTTTATCAAAAGAACGGGAACATGATTTGTCATCATAGCTGTATATGTAGATGACTTAAATCTCATAGGATCTCCTGCAGAGATCAAAGAGATATCTGAAAGCCTTAAACATACTTTTGAAATGAAAGACCTAGGCAAAACAAAGTATTGTCTTGGCTTACAGATAGAACACCTAAGAGGTGGAATCCTATTACACCAATCTAATTATACAAAGAAACTTCTACGCAAGTTTCATATGGATAAATGTCATCCTTTAGGTACTCCTATGGTCGTAAGATCACTAGATGTACATAAGGACCCCTTCCGGCCACTGGAAGAGGGGGAGGAGATACTGGGTCCTGAAGTACCCTACCTCAGTGCCATTGGAGCACTTCTATATCTGGCTAACTGTACGCGTCCCGATATAGCGTTTACAGTTAATCTACTAGCCAGACACAGTGCTGCGCCCACAAAGCGCCACTGGAACGGAGTAAAGCATCTTCTGCGATACCTTCAGGGTTCCATTGATCTTGGACTTTACTACCAGAGAGGTGCCTCCCCCAAATTGTTTGGTTATGCTGATGCAGGTTATCTCTCTGATCCGCACACGACAAAATCTCAAACAGGTTTTGTATTTACCTACGGAGGTACTGCTATCTCTTGGAGATCGGTAAATCAAACCACTACTGCTACATCTTCCAACCATGCAGAGCTCATCGCGATCCATGAGGCGAGGAGAGAATGTTTTTGGCTACGCTCCGTCGTCCAACACATCCTCCAATCCACTGGCCTGAAGACCAGTGATCTGGAGCCTACTTCCCTATTCGAAGACAACGCCGCATGCATTGCTCAGCTTCAGAAGGGCTACATCAAAGGCGACAGGACAAAACACATTTCTCCCAAGTTTTTCTGGACGCACGAGCAGAAGAACGACAAGCAGATTGAAGTTTGACAGATCCAGTCATGCAACAACTTAGCTGATCTTTTTACTAAGTCATTGCCTAAATGTACTTTTGTAAAGCTTGTAAAGAACGTTGGTATGCGACAGTTGAAAGACCTGCAAGCCTGAAGCTTGTACGGATCAGGGGGAGTAACATGTGGGTTGCACTCTTTTTCCTTAAGCTGTTGGGTTTTCCCACTGGGTTTTCCACAGCTAAGGTTTTAACGAGGCAAACCCACTTACTCTGGATCCAGAAGTATCCACCCCTTGCCTCAGTAGCTGAGACCGAAGTGATGAATGTGTAAGGGGGAGTGTTATGAATGAGGGAGGCCTTTGGCCTCCCCTCCTTCATTACCCATTCATTAGGCCCCCATTACTTAGAGTAATGAGGACCCTTGGTCTCCTAGAGGCTTTTGGCCTCCCCACTATGAGATATATAAATAGAGCACCATGGCTCTTAGCAATGGTGACTTATTCTTAGCAATGAAATTCTCTCTCTCTCTCTCTCTTGAGTTCATTATCATACAACAAAAAACAGATTTTAAGAAGAGGCATTTAAAAAATAATTATAATAAAAAGAGTTATAATAGGAAAGCTTTTGAACAGAAAAATTAATGGGTTTAAACATGGGGAAATAATGGCTAATCAATCTTAATTATTAGGTTAGCTGAAAAGGAAAGAGTTTGAAGTAAGAATTTAATATGTTATAAAGGGGGTAATTAGAGCCAATTCAAGTCAATTAAATGGGTTTTAAAAATAGAAAGCTACATTTGAATTTTAAAAGTTTAAAAATAGAGTTATAATGGCTAATTAGGGCTAATCAAAGCATATAATAGTGGGTCCTAACTTGGAAGGTTTTCTTTTGAAATTTAAAAGTTAAAAGATTTTAAATTGGAATTGGAATTTGAAATTTATAAATATGAAAAAGTATTAAGGAATTTGATAAAAGTTAAAAAAAAATCATGTTTAAAATAATAAAAGTTTAATACTTATAAGGCTAGCAAGTGGTACGGGTACGGGTCAGATACGTCGAACAACAGATACGGAAAAAATAATACACGAGAGACACAGATACATCGTAACGATAAAAACCGGTCGTTACAGTATATTTTCCCAAGGCGACAAGAATAAAGAGAAATGGAGCTTGTATGATGCTTTCATATCATTTGTAAAGATATGATGCATAGATCAAATCGTGGAAGCATACATTTGGTTTTTGTGTGTTTTCTAGGATTGTAGAATTACATTTATTGAACCTGTTCTTCATGATCTTGACAACAAAGAAGATTATGTTGGTTCCAACGATATATGAGATCTATGCGCTTGTAAATTGGGATGAAGTCTTGTTGATATTAACACAATGAACGTGGTCTCTTTAATGGAGCTATAATTGAGCTTTGCAGCCTACCAGACCTTTTAAACATAATAGATCAACTTTTCATCTTCTCCTTGTCATACTGATAACTTCTGTGTTGATAATGGTAGCTGTGATAGATTGCTATGTATATGGAGTTCTCTACCCTTAGGCCAAGAGGAACAAAGTGACAACATGTATCATTTCAAAAATTGCACGCTCTTTTGCATTCCTCTCTTTGGCATTCCTCTGTTCACTCCACCTTCACCTATGCAGTATGCTTCTTTGCCTAGATTTTTGTATTAGTTTGAAAAAGGAATGTGACTTATTAGCCGACTTCTTAACACAGTAGGACCGAAGGCAACAATGTTATTCTACATTTGCTTATATGACATAGCAATTAATTGGGGATCCAAATACATAATTTTTTAGATTCAACTTCATTTGGTATTGTTTTAGGACTATGAAAATATCATTGAATTATATGGTTGTGTTGGACCCAATGTTTTGGGTGAAGAAACAACGAAAGGCTGGGTTATTGATGATATTTATAATGTCTTAGCTTTAGACAAGATACAATATTTTTAGAGGCTGACGGATCAAGTGCTTAATTATATTTATCTCATGAAGGATGAAAGCAATTGGGTGTACTCTACAACAGCTTATTCACTCAAATTCTTCAATGATTCCTGGAGCTACACATGCAAGAGGAATACTACTAAACTACGAAAATTGAAGATCAAGCAAGGGTATATTCTTTTATAGGAAAAATCTCACTTGTTAAAATGATGATGAGTTCACTTGATTGGAAAAACATTAAGAGGATTTCACGTTGGCCTAAATTTCATATTGCATCGATTCATCATCTTTTTAAGGATATTCGTAGATATCCACTTAATTTAACTATATTCATTTGTTGCCCACTCGAATTGATTTTTAGCCATGATTCAAACCATATTTAGCCTTGTTCGAACGAAAACCCAAGAGCTTATTTTGGTATTTTTTATTTTCTAAGGATTTCTATCTAGTGAAAAACCTTTGTATTATTTAGTAAGGGTTAGCTTCTCAACTCAACTCTATTTTTACACATTCAAATCATTTTAGTGATTAATTAGTCCTATTTTGGAGAAAAACTCTCTTGTGATCAAAAGTTTTCAAGCTCTCAAGTTCAAATCTTTCAAATTCATTCTTGGAGAAAATCAAGAAAACTTTTCTTCTATCACTCTTCATTATGGATGAACATGGGCTGGCGAGACTGGGCTAGGGCTAAGCACTCGACTGTAGCCCATATTGGGCCTGAAATCGTGACCTTTAAAATAGGCTGTTAATTGGTAGCCCCAATCATGCCTTGTGGGTTTTTGTGCCAGCTATTTACTTGTTTCAATTCCAATTCTAATCTATGATTGTTATGAATCAAATGTGTGCCTATATAATTGAAATACAGCACCTACTTTATAGTCAAACAAATTGAGGGGAAGTAATTACACTCGGGTTTTTTGGTTAGGTTTGTTTCTTCTAGGAAAAGATCAAAATAATACTTATTAGATCCACGAGTTATTTTTTTAGAAATCCATTGGTGTGCAATGCAGTAGTAATGAACATTTTTTATCATTCTTTTAATCAACTTTGAAAATGTTAATTTATTGATAAATTAAGTGTAACATTGATGACTATTTTTTGAGATAATAAAAATTTAAGACATTATAATTGATATATGGGAGGTGCAACGGCAAAATCTGAGGGGATGAATTGCACTTTTAATAGTGGTGTCAGAGAATTGGTTGTTGCTTTTCTTTTCTTAATTTAAGGGGATTCATGGTGGTGGCTATAATTTATTTTTAAATAAATATATGTTGCTTTGCTTAATGTTTTAAATTGTAGTACTTTTTATGTTTTAAAATTTGCAAAGTGTAGTTAATAATTT
Organism: Scilla litardierei; assembly: GCA_030789695.1. Taxonomy (NCBI): domain Eukaryota; kingdom Viridiplantae; phylum Streptophyta; class Magnoliopsida; order Asparagales; family Asparagaceae; genus Scilla; species Scilla litardierei. Next base: position 57,354,005 of record CM061130.1, on the reverse strand, counting down.
TTTCACCATGGTTTTAAAATTATATTTTCTATAACTTAGGGTTCATTTAGACCCCAAAAAATGAAATTCTCCATCGAAAAAAGTTGAACGAGAATGATCCTTTTTCTTTGGTAACAGATGATACTAGTAGGCATTGTTGGGGAGTGTATTTTTTCGAAAAACTATTGGGCTACTACTGTCGGCCATGACCATGTCTTGAAAAAAGTTTGGTCCTTAAAGAAAGTATCAACCCCGGCCTACTTTTTGCAAGTGATGTTATCAAATTTGGCCTTTTTCGGGATAAGCTGGGAGACCCTCATGCATCAACATATTTTCTTTCCTATTCTAAAAATAATAGTATCCATTACTTTATTTTGTCTTAGGACTTTGAACATTTTTCTTACATTGTTTGTCTTGTAGGAATCTTCATTAGTGATTTTGTTCATTGACATAGTTATATTCTTGTCTTGTGACATTTACAGTTACATACCATTAATTTTGTGACTCATACTATTTGTAATTTTGGTTTTATTATTCCTAAGGCTATAATACCTAGGAAGAAGATAAATAGTCGGAAGGAGTGGAACCATTATGTGCATATCTTGGCATTTGTGTTTTTATCGCTCTCAGGGTGATCACTAAGTTGATATGCATTTATTCTAATAACATTTTGTTTGCTCTCTATTCGTATTGTTTGAACGACATCCTATGGAGTTCGGACTATTGATATTATGGTTTGCACTATATCATACACTGTTTGAATCATATTGATCATACTTATCACCACATTATTTGCTTAATATTTTTTTTGACAAGTTGTTTGCTTAATATTATTTGTACACTATATTATATTTGATTGTATTTCTTATTATTTTAGTGTAACGTTACTAAACTATTTGGACGATTTTTGTTGTTCAACATTTGCTATACTTGTTTCATTTACATAACTTTACATAGCTTTTCGTTTACTGCACTATGATCCTTATGTACCTATGTGGATCCTGTTGTTGATATTAAATCTTGGGTATTCAAGTTCTTAAGATTTATATCACTGTGTTTCATCCATGTCATCCTTAATGTAGTCAACAACTTCATTTTATAAGAGTCGATTTTCAAAAAGCATGATTCCTACTTCAACTTCGACTTGACTATACTTTACGATCATGTCGTCGTATGACAATGACGCTAGCTGCATATGAAGATCACCAAATTTGAAATCATCATTATTTGATAGGTGCGAGATTGGACTCTCCTTCAACGCAAATCTAAGCCTGTTATCGACAGCTACCATACAGTCCAACCATAATCAAAGATGGATCAAAGTGTGGGAAAAAAGAAATAGAATGGGAAGAGTATTAACTCATTTGATCAGATGGATGAGGAGAATACATAAGTATGTATTTCCTTGTGTTTCTAAAAGAGAGATTGTTTCTCTCTCAGGTTACTCCTCCTTACACACCACAATATAATGGTGTGTCACAGAGAAGAAATAACCCATTATTGGATATGATGCAATCCATGATGAGTAACACTGAGTTACATCTTTTTTTCTAGGTATATGCCATAGAAACGACCATATGCATATTGAACGTAGTTTTGTCCAAAGCCGTGCCTACCACTCCATATGAGATATAGACAGGGAAAGAACCCAGTCTTAAGTTTGTTAAGATGTTGGGTTGTACAACATATGCAAAAAGGTACAATCCAGATAAACTGGAGGCTAGGTCCGTCATGTGCAATTTTGTTGGCATCCTAAAAATCTCGAGGATACATATTGTATCACTTTGAGGAACAAAAATTGTTTGTTGCCTAACATGCTACCTTCCTTGGGAAGGAGTCTCTTTGTGAAGAGATACTAGGAAACATGATAGATCTGGAAGAGGTTCCAAAAACATAAACTTTAACACACCAAGGGATAGAACCAGACATCCAAGCTTTTGTTGATGAAACTATACCAATCAGGAGACCTGGTAGGCACTCCCATCCGTCGAATTGATATTGCGATTTTTTTGTTTATGGTGGAATAGATGATAACATCACAGATGCTGATGATCCTACTAGTTTCTAAGATGCCATGTAGAGTGGAGACTCTGTAAGATGGCTTTACGTGATAAAATCTGAAATGGATTCCATGCACACCAACAAAGTTTAGACTTTGGAGGACGTTCCCAAAGGGATCAAATCCATATGGAACAAATGGATTTTCAAGAAGAAGATCAATGCAGATGGAAATGTAGAGATCTTCAAGTCAAGGTTACTGGCTAAAGGATATCGTCAAGGTGTCACGCACCACTTCCCATTATACTTGGGAGCGAGGACGCGAGCGGGTCTGTATGGGCTGAACCTGTGAAGCTCATGTAGGGATCGTCTAACCCTTGAAATACTAACAACACACACTAGAGGGGGGGGGGGTGAATAGTGTAATGATAATAAAATTGTCCAATTAAAATTTAACTTGCAAATGCGGAGTTATAAATGCAAGAGGAATTAAAAGGCACAATCAATCCAAACACAAACACAAAGTTTTACACTGGTTCCCCAAACTTGGGTACATCCAGCCACACCAATATTCACTATAATCCCACACAGAGAAGTGAATACAAATCTCACAAGGAGATACCCCACAAAGAGGATTTATGCCCTACACAAGGACCCAACCAATCCTACACAAGGATCAAGACTCCCACACAGAGAATCACTAACTCCCACTCAGAGAATTAGGGTTAGCCCTACACTAGGACACTAGAACTTCCACAAAGAGAGTTAATTCCTACAAAGAGAAGTCCCTAGTCTCACAAAGAGACAACCTCCCACAAAGTGAGAAACTCCCACAAAGAGAGTATCCTAATCCCACAAAACGAAATAGGAAAACAAATTACACCATGTAAAGTAAATACTCTTACCTATACCTTGAGATGCTTACTCATGAATGAATGCAAGGCATGGAAGATGATCTCCAAGTGTTAGAATATGCTTGAGAGCACTTGGATGATTTCCCTTGAGCTGGACTTCAATGCATGAAGGAAGATGAATGCTTAAAAGAGGGAAATGAGGGAGCTTGAGAGTGGCTTATTGATCTCTTGAAATTTTCTATAGAGTCAATAGTTATCAAGTGTTGTCAAGAGTTCTCAAGTGATGGCAGCACACTCATATATATAGGAATCCTATATCAAGCCTAAAAACCCAAAGAAACAGCCAAATAACCAAATCTGCAACGGCTAGAAACTGGGTGAAAACGACAGGAACAGTCGACTGATGATCATAAGACAGTCGACTGATCAACGGCTAGAAAATATCCAACGGCTATAATCTGAGCCAGGACAGTCGACTGATAAGTGCTCGGTGCAATCGGGTTTGGTTCGCGGAGAGACCAAGTCCGAGTTCTTGAGCCGAGCTGTGGAGGAGAAATGTAAGGTGAAAGAAGATCTGAGGATATGGAACACCTGAGTGTCAGATATTCAGGATTTGGTCCTTTCGTCTTCAGTCTTTCGGGCTTCTTATAAGAGTCCTGTATGTCAACGCCTTCATGACGTTTTACCGCTCATCCATCCGCACCCGTCCGCATTGATGGTCCCTTAAATGGTGATCAAGGAGGGCTTGATGGTGGCTTGAATGACGATCAAGGCGGGCGCGATTCGAGAAGGGGTTTCCTCACTCGCAGGAAGTCAACAACCGTCTGTGCTGTGGTCTTGGGCCGAGACGTCTTGATCCGCTCGTGGGGCCCCTGGGCTTGAGCTTGGGGCGGTCCAGTGCTGAGTGGTCTGCCTGCTTCTCTTCAGCCCATTCGGGGGTTGTATCAATTTTAACATTTGTACTAATCTCTGAGTTAATTAAATTCAAACTGAAGTATTCCATACAAGCTTATTATTGTGTATTTTGCTTGAAGGGTGGTTAACTTATAACAATTGGAACCAACTTTCATTATGCAATTAAATATAATAAAGAAAATTTTACATTATTGCAATAATGACTGATTTCGTGGTGATGAGGTTAGGAAATCTTAAGTAAACAGAAAAATGAATTGTAAGGAATAGAAATAACATTAAGAATATGTATAATGGTTTACATTGATATTATTTGTCATGATAGATACTACTAGTTAGAGTTGAGTAAATTGAAAGAATGCTCTACTATACTTGAATTATTTACACCATTTGGATTACAATAGAATAGATGTTAGACGATACAATAATATACATGTAATGTTATGCTTGACAATCGATATGACAAATGTCATATTCAATGTATAACAATTTAGGGTATAAACATCAACATGATTTCTACTGGAAAGGTAATGTGTCCTTAGGCTTTTTGAAACTAGCATATGCATGAATTTTCCCCCACTGCATTTTACAATGCATACTTTCTATACAAAATCATTTACTTAAAATAATATATCAATTGAGTTTAAAGTTAAAGCGGATAGGTACACCTATAATATTAGAAGTGGACTGATAATATAGGAAAATACCGAAAAGATGATAGTAAAATTTTGCGCTCGAAATTTAATAGAACTTCAATTTCATATGAGCACTAAGAAAGTGTTTCAACACCAGAGATTGTGGTGCTAACATATTATAGGAATCTTGAGTCTATTTTTCATATTTAGAAGGATAAAGAAACTAATGTAAAAATGACATTTAGCAAGCATTATACTTTAATTCCCCCTAAAAGCCATCTTGGAGATATAAACGGGTAAACAAATAACCAACAATGAAGATTTAAGGTTCTGGGAACTTACAATGGTTAAGTCATTTTATCAAACACAGCGTGCGTTCTCATGTCACTGTAATTGTTCACTGTTGCTGCCAATTACTACAGCTTGCTGTTGTTGGTTGATGCTGAAGCTGCAGATGTTTCTGTTGCATGCAACTGCAACAGCATTCGATAGTTGCTGCTTCCTGCAACCACGGTTGCAGCTTCTTACTGATGTTGGGGTTGGTTCTGCTACAGAAAACAGAGGAATACGATATAGAGGAGATGGTGATAATGCTGGTGGAGATTATGTTCATGATGATGGTAATGATGTTTTTAGAATTAAAGAGAGAATATAGAGCTTTTAGATTTAGATTTGAGTTGGAGTTTACCTTTTTATAGAGATGAAAAGATATGTCGAATAATGGAGAGTGGAAGAAGAGAAGAGAATGAAGGAAATGGATAGATATGGGAAGTATGGTTATTTTAAGGAGTAATGGGTGAGTGGGGTAGGGTAAATAATGTTACTGGGGTTGTGAGGGAGGTGTTATGTGATATGAGAAGGTAATGTAGTTCGTTGGTTTTTGGGTTGGGTAATCAGGTTGCGGTTTAACGGGCTTGAGGTTAACGGATTAGTTGAAAAACAGAATTGAAACTCAAATAAAATCATAAAAAATTCTGAATTTTTTTAGAATATCATAAAAATTAAATTTGAATAAAATATGATATTTAAACACTTTATTTTATATAGAAATACTCTTAAATTTGGGCTAGGAACATTACAACGAAGGGCATAAAATGAATCATATATGTAACCCCCATGATCATTGAGCAACATCAGTATGGCCCAAAGACACAACTACTGCGGGTTGACTTGAATTATCAACTATACACTCTAATCATATATGCTCACTTCTTATTGTTTAAATATAATTACAGTGTCAGGTTGTTGCCTTCAAGGGGGCAAATTTGACATACTTATTACCAGCCCCAAACTTTATTATCCACCATCTCATTATAAAAATACGTACAGATATGGCCATCATTTACAGAAACATGGGTTAAAAGGTCCATGGTGGCTACACGTACGGGCCATAATACTCAACAGAACACATCAAAAATAGGATAGCCCCTAAACATGGAGCACAAATCAGAAAAGCGCCATGGAAGTCCAGCCAGTACCAATTAGTATACTTAGAGGTGGAACAACACGGAAGGGTCTATTAACAACAAGCTGAACCCAAAATAGAAACAAAAGTAACGGACCGTGAGCCGGATAGCAAACTAATCCCAACAGAGTCCTCAACTGGAGTAAAAGGGCAAAGCAGTAAGATAACCCATAGAACAACAAGCAGCAACAACCCCATGATAAATCAAGCAACCCCTAAATAAATTCTCACAAACAATCATTTTGGCCCAGTTTATCGAGGCCTTAAAGAAGTCTAGAAAACATTCTTGTCCCCGTAGAGTAACGGGAAGAAGAAAAATGTTAGCCACCGTCATAGGGCCATACCATCTCACCGTGGTTGTGGTTGTCTCTACTCTTACTGAAAGAAGAGAACGAGATGAAGGATCTGGTGAGAGAGTGAGAGCTTAGATCTGAGAGTAGGGCTTTGGGGTTAAAGATTCTAGAGTTTAAATAGGGAAAATATCGAAGTGACATATGGGGAAGGGGTAAGATCGTGGGGAAATGGCAAATTGATTGGTGTGGAAGCAATGGTTGTTGGTTACCCCCCATCAGCCATGATCGGCGATCACCGGCCCTTGCTTGCTAGAGCAAGAAAACCAAGAGAAGGAAAAGTAAAGAGGAGAAAAGAATTATGAGAGAATAAGTGTGTGAGAGAAAGATATTACTAATAATAAGGGATGAAAGCGGGTCACGGGTTTTAAAAGAAATGGGTTTTGGGTTCAATAATAAGTTTCGGTTAACATGTTTGAGATTAAAAATAAGCTAAAATTCAAGAAACATTAAAAATAAAATAATTATTTTGAAATTTTATTTTTAGAAAATATTTTATTTCATGAAAATGCTTAGGGTTGTTATATCCTCCACACTTTAAAAAATTTGTTCTCGAAATTCCACAAAACAATGATGCAACAAACAGAAGTACATTGTAACAATAAACAAAGCATGTTTCAAAACAAAATATAATGAAATTCAGGAAGTGGTTTCTGTCTCCACTATTGTCATGATGTACGACTAGCACATTTGAAGATTTTATTTAGCTTACTGGAAACACTGATACGGAGAAGGAAGAGGTTATCCTCGCTGACTGGTGCTGACAGTTGTTGTGACTGTTGTATGTGCTGGCTTATCGGTTCATCGATGGCAATCTTTGACAGAGTTCTATGACGACCAATGAAAACTTGTTCTAACACCGACAATGCTTTTACATGTCCTGACATGTGGTAGTAGTTACACACTACTGATTGTTGAGTATCCGATGAAGTTCTTTAATTATGTAGTATGTATCAGTGGAAGGGCATACTTTTCCTATTCGACGATGCGCTCTCTCTTCTCGATCTGAACAATATTGAACAATATTGATATGGTTGTTCATAGCCTTATACCTCCTAGTTGTTGATATGTTCGTGGTTATGTCCATTGCTATCATCTACTTTTTGGATACCCAAACCCAAACCCTGTTGGAATAACCTTGCACAAGCACATGAAGTAACAACCATTTCATAAGCAAACATGCAATCACAAAAGAGTTATTATAGGAGTATTTGATGGGAAGATCACAATGTTAAGAATTGGCTTAGAAATCATCACTGACTGAGCATTGAGAACTCGATATGATCTGCTAGGATTTTGATAGAAGAAATTAGGGTTTTGGGGAAAATGTATGATTTTTATTGATATAAACTGAAATAGGAAAAGATACAAGATAAAGGTGAGTTTTTCAAGAGGAACTTGCTCTCCCTTGGCCACGTTCGAGAGGTGGACCGCTCTTCCAAGCTTCTATTCGAGACGAAGCAGCAATCTCCAATCAAATATGGATAATCTCTACCTCTCACAAGTTCTCTCCATATTCGACTCCCTTTCTAATCCTGCTAAGCCTAATATAAATACTAAACTAAAAATAATAAAATTAAAAATACCCTTAAACCTAAAAATTACAAAAATACTAATGAAAACTGAAAAATTATGAAAACGTCCCCAAAAACTAAAAATTCCGGAGCTGTCCTTTTATGTGGTCTTATCATTATTTTGCCCCAAAAAATCCACCTTGTCCTCATGGTGGTGTATGAAATCCATGAATGACACTGCTCCAAGTGGGTTGACGGGGTCCTCCTGGATCAAAATGATATGGTTGGTCTCCACCATCCTCAACGATGCCTAGATAGATGTTACTGTAATCACATAGCCCGGCTGAAGGTCCTTCATGCCCAAAACAGAAACGTCCGTGCTCGGAAGGTCGTGCATGTGCAAACCATGGGGCCATATAAAAGCATTGTTGGACCATGGCGAGCCCTGAAAAAGTATCATCTGCCATGCCGAGCAGAACTGTGCACAGGTTTGCCTGGGCTTGCAAGGAAGCTACAGGCCCCACGGAGCAGGCCTAGCAGGTCTAATAAAGCAGCAGCGGGCCGTGTAGCGTTTCGGCCAAGCACTATAGGGGCTCGACAAGCCTTGCATGGGCAACCCTGAAGCCATGTTGAGGGAGGGAGGGAGGGCGCGTCGCCCCACGTCTGGTTGTCTGTCGCCTCCTCAGAGTCCTTGTCCTGATTCACATAGGAATTGGCGTTGCCGTCCAGATCTGAAATTGAATCATCTTTTTGAGGGATCTCCTTCCCAAAAAAATGATTTTACCCATCCAGCTTTCCATATATATCACCTTTTGTCTCAGATCTGAGCTGATAACACCCTCCAAAAGTTCTGTTTTTTTCTTTGCGTCCTCTGTCTCTAACTCCTCAAGGGCTTTCCTAAGATCCTTAAAGAGTTGCCACAAGGTTTTCATCCAATCCATTTTTGACTTGAGTGTCAAGGTCGAGGCTCTTATACCAAATTGAAAGTATCCGCTAGGGTTTTGATAGAAGAAATTAGGGTTTTGGGGAAAATGTGGTATTTTTATTAATATAAACTGAAATATGAAAAGACACAAGATAAATGTGAATTATTTCGAGAGGAACTCAATCTCCCTTGGCCACATTCGAGTGGTAGACCGCTCTTCCAATATTCTGTTCGAGACGAAGTCATAATCTCCAATTAAAGAGAGATAATCTCCATCTATCACAAGTTTTCTCTCAATATTCGACTCCTATTGTAGTCTCCCTAAGCCCGATATAAATACTAAACTTAAAATAACAAAATTACAAAAAGACCCGTAAACCTAAAAATTACAAAAAAACCTATGAAAACTGAAAAATTACGAAAACGCCCCTAAAACTGAAAATTGCTGATTTTCCTTTTTGTGTTCTCTTATCAAAACTCAACATCGTACTTATCCACGATCATAGATCTTTGGATAAACTAGTGTATCCCAGTATCCATAACTACGTGTTATCAATCCTTTTTTTACCTTAGGCAAAGGTGTACTCTTCCTATTGCTATGGGGTATTTGCTGAATGATAGGACCTAGCAATATGAAATAAAGTTTAAACAACCGAACCACCAATCTCCTACTTTTTTTTAATCTATTGGCATTATCTATAACAGAAGACTCCATCTTTTGGGTAAAGTATTATAAACATGCCAAAAGTGATATCTTTATTAATAATGGACGTTGGTGACTTCAGATTAGATCTCCACAGCCCCATTCTCCTTTCAGCGAACATGCATAAGCACCCATCTCCACAGCCCCATTCTCTATTTTACCCACCTTAACACATGCATAAGAAGCACGCCCATCAATTATCGGGAGTTGGTTATTTCAAACATGGAATGAAGACATTTTATAGGTTTATCTTGAAAGTATAATCATGCAAGCTACTCATTTCAGAAATTATATTTTATGTTTTGTTGCTATAGTTTTCCATTAACACAAGCTCTATCCCAAAGATTTAAACGCAGATGACATTTGGCATAAAACATCTATTTTCCTCTACACTTTTTTGCAAATGATCCTAATTTTTTTTCAAGATATATTGACTCTGTAATTTTTAGTCTCAATTGAGAAGATTAGTCAAGTGCATTGTTAATACTTTACCGACTTGAAATTGTACAACTTGTGAGAAGATTGGTCAAGTGCATTTTTAATACTTTACCAAAGTGAAATTGTATATGTGATAGCATCTCTAATGCAACTGTTAATGCTTCACCAAGTATGTTATATTTCTGCCAAATATAATATTGCACATCAAAGTTAAACATGTTTCCCTTGCATACTAGATTTGTGTAACATATATATTCATGTTATAATACATGTGTTTCATATTTAAAAAGATTCATCCATTTTTTCTTTTCCCTCTCGTGATATGACATTGTCCCGTATTGTTATTTAACTGATTAAGTCTACTATGATCATTAGGCTCCTCGAGCATTGAACTTGAAGACGAGGATGGAGTTTGCAACATCGGCGCACACAACATCACCTCCTACCCCCACCGATCGGAATAGGAAGAGCAAGTTTTTCTAGTCATTCACTTGTGTTCTCATGCACTCGATTTCTTGTTTGAGACATGCAAAGACATGTGAAATAATTTTTTTCAGTATAAATTTATTAATAACTAATTTGATATCTATTCGTCTAACATGTATGGTCATGTTGCCCAAGTCAAAACATTGTTAGATAATGGATGATTAGGGTACCCCATTGCACTTCATCAATTTAGCAGTATATGTCACGCCCCGTTTCCCATTATACCTGGGAGCGAGGACGCGAGCGGGCTCGCTTGGGCTGGAGCGGTGAAGCCTCAACCCAATAAGCGTCTGTGTATGACTATTTGGCAGGTTCTTGCTTGCGAACATTCGAAACAACAAAAATGACGCCATCATTAAGCTTTAACTTCCAGATTACATGTACGCAAAGGATTAAGGCCGAGCATGGCCATTACAACAGTTACATGGAATTTAGAATACATCTGAACAAAATACAACAATGAATATTAATTTTAGCAAAGCTGTGAAAAGTAGATTGTCCTCAGCAGTGGGCCTCGTGCTCTTGGTATTCCTGGGCACCCTCTTCAGTCTCTAAGTGAACTCCTCTATAAACTCTGCTCAAAACCTAACGTATATTTCACAGACAAGGAAATATACGTCAGCGAGAGTCGCTCGGCTAGATTTAAAAATGTTAGTAATAAAATGACCCTCGGCAAGATAATAATATGGTTTACAAAGATTTAAGGGGAGAGACACATCATGATTCCAATGGATGTTACATAGCAGCAAAAAGGAGCATGTGAGCAAATGACGTGTAATTTGCAAAGCAGGAACATGAGTTGTGTAGTGTGCAAAGTAGCGGACATGAGAGGGTGTAGTGTGTACAGCAATGAGTATAACAAGTGTAGTGCGTACAGCAATGAGTGTAACAAGTGTAGTGGGTACATCGATGAGTATGACAAGTGTAGTGCATAAAGTAACAAGTGGCATACATGGCTTTTGTAATGCACAAAGTAAGGCACAGCATTTGCGATGTATAAAGTAAAACATGATATGAACTTAGTTAACAGTTTATACATTCACGATAGTAGCAGAAGTAAACAAGAGTGTCAACATGTACTTAATCTAGTGACAAGCCCAGTGTCTGAGGGGGAGGTGACCAGCATCACACCCAAGCCAACGGGAGATACCCGTGACTCTCTACTCACTGACCCAGCCAGGTGTTGGTCAAGTTCACCAATAGAGTGTAATCCAGCTTTCCAGCCTCTACTACACTAGACTACCCCACCCAAAGTGTTCATAAGCCAATCCGTAGTTCAATTTTTACCGTATGACAAACATTCCGTAAATGGCCCGCGGCCCAATATCTGTAATGCCCGAAGGCCCAAATACATGTGATTGCCCAGTGGGCTCAGTTTTCATAATTCAACAGGGTGCACATTATATGATAAATCGAATAACAAGAAAGAATAGCATTTCATGTGCATCATTTAAGTGCTAAAGCAACCGACACACTAACATGATTCGTTAAAGATTATTCCGAATATAGAAGTTGTTTACTTAACAATTTCGCGACGTACATTAGCTTAAGAAGCTTGAACATAACAATAAAAATACTTGTGCCTTAAAAAGTTGTATGAAAGACAATACACTTGCAAGGGGTAAGTACTTGCGCATTTGAAAGTTTGTAGTAAATATTATACTTGCCTGAAGCGTTTTGGGTGCACACGCGTTCGCAATGAGACAAACGTAAATTATCTGTGTTATAGATATTAAACATCAAGTTAAAGGATTTTAAATAAAAGGTACGCTGTTTACATATTTTTTCAGAGTGTTTTCTCACTACAAAAGCGTTGACCGTGGACAACCCGGTCAACGTGGTCAAGGGGCCCGCTTGGGTCCCTCGGGTGTGTCGAGTTGGTGCGGACGAGGCGCGAGTCGGAGTTGCTGACGAAGTGGAGCGCGTCGGCTGGGCCGAATCAGGGTCCTCGGTCGCAAGGAGGGCGAGGGGAAGCCTCGACCCGATCGGAGATGCTCGGCCTCGGACGGTCGGACAACGAGGGGTAGCCTCAATCGTCCCGCTGGCTGCGTGGCCGGCGAGGGGCGGAGGGGAAGCCTCGGCCCGGGGTGAAACGCTCGGCCTCGGACGGTCGTGCTCGGCCTCGGACGGTCGGACGACGAGGGGTAGCCTCGGTCGTCTTGCTTGGTGCGTGGCCGGCGAAGGGCGGAGGGGAAGCCTCAGCCCGTGGATCTGATGTCCTCCTGCGTATACGAGAACACTCGTCAGGGGGCCGGACCTTGGTTCCGGCCAAAACCCCTCCGATGCCTAAGTCAGATAGTGATCCGAAAGAGGAGGCCCGGCGGAGACGGTTCGACTCGAGAGGAGATCTGAACGGCGTCTCACGGCGCGGGCGGGGGAAGAAGGAGGTGAAATGGGGGAACTAGGTCGTTGATGGAGTACCTTAGGTTTTAGATACCTGAGATGCGGTCCCTTGTTCTGTCGTCCTCCTAGCCCTTTTATTGATCTCCCACCGAGATTGCCCATGACTCACGTCTCTCGTCCGCCCCCAATCGTGCCCCCTCAATCCGCCCCTTCGCCGCTTCCTACGCCCCCCTGTCTCCTCCCCATGATGGCCATTAAATGATAACGGGTCTGGGGGAGCGGTTATCGCAGGAGTGGGCGAGTGACCAGCGTGTTATCAGGGCCGGATCGGATCGATACTTGGGGGGTCCCTTATAGGGCCTTGTCGGGCGGGCCAGATAGCGCAGATGGGCTTCTGGGTTCGTGGCTTTCGGGCTTCGGCAAAATAGGCGTAACAATTGCCCCCATCGGTCGGGTCGATCGGCCTCGTCCGGTTCGGCTCGGCCGATTTGACTTCCGCCGACTTTGACGGGCTCGTCAGTCGATGCCGACTCATTTATTAGTCGTCATCATAAGTTGGTCCGTTCGATACTTTTAAGGCGCGGGCTCCGAAGCGCCGCCGGTCCTCTGATGTTGCCACGTGTAGCTGCAAGCTTATCCCCACCGCTCGTGGGGCCGTCTTAGGGTGAGAAGCCGAGTGGGTTGTGAGCCGCCGTCTCGTTATTCTCTTCTTTGCATTGATCCCGATCCTGCCTGAGCTCTGCCTCATGTCGTCTTCCTCTGCCACGGGTTCGGGTCGGCCGGAGCGGGACGCTGCTTCTGGCCTGGTGGGTAGCCCCCCTTCGGCGATTCGTCGGCACGGGGGTGAACTTTCAGGGGTGCCCCCAGAGGTTTTGTCGTGGCCTTCGTCGATCTGTGCCACCGCCATCGGGAGCATGCGCTCCGCCTACCTGCTTCCGCCTTACTCAGCTCGCGCTCCCGGGCCCGACGAGCGGATCTGCCTTCCCGGTCCCAACGAGGTTGGAATATATGAGAAGTGCTTCTGCTTCGGGCTTCGTTTCCCGCTCCACCCCTTCATCGTTGAGTTCCTTCGGGCCCACAACGTGTGCCTGTGTCAATTCTGTCCCAACGCCGTCGGGCTCCTCGTCGGGTTCGTCGTCGTCTGCCTGCTAAGGGGAGTGGCGCCCTCTCTTCGTCTCTTCGTCCAGTTCTACCGGCTGAGTCACCACCAATCGGGGGCGTGGATTTACATCAGCGCCCGCCCGAAGATGACCCTGGTGTTGGGGTTGCCGAGCTCCCTGAAACGCTGGAAGGGGGAATACGTGTTTGTCACGTTCCCGTCGAGTGTTCCTTTCCCGGTTCGGTGGGAGGCGGCCGGCGCAGTCATCCTCGATCTGGGTGAGCCGACTGTCGCCGAGCAGCAGATGGCGAAGGTCATGCTGGTGATTCCTGCGAGGGAGCGGTCGATCGACGTCCTCTTTAGTGACCATAACTTGCGTAAGACGGTGTGGCCCTTGGGTAAGCTCTCCGAGTATTTGCCATTCGAGGTTGCCTGGGCTCTGTCTGGTCTCTCATTTCTCCTTTGAGTGCAGGTGGATTCCCTCCTGGTCTTTCCCCCGCCGGCGCTCATGTGCAGGCCTCAGATCCGGATCCGCGTAGGAGGGATCATGTGCTGGAGGTCCGGAAGAAGCAGCGGGCCGTGACCTCGACTGGGGGTTCCAAAAGGAAGAAGGGGCCATCCCCCTCCGTCCCCTTGTTGGTGTCTTCCAAGAGGGTCCGTGAGGGGGTCGAGGAAGTTGATGCCCCGCCGCCTGCGGATCAGCCCCAACCCGTCCCTGTCGAGGTTGCCTGGCCGTGGGTCGGCCCTTCGCCTCTCCCGGACGGTTCTCTCCCTGATGCCTACGATCGGTATCTGGGCGCGTTCCGCTCCAATCCGGGGGAGTTTCCTTCGTCAGGGGAGGGTCTTCTTCGTCCACGCTTCCCGGTAGGGGAGAAGGAATCGGTGTTTTCGAGCCGCGGAGCCGCCGCGCGAGTGGCCGAGAATAGCTGTCTCCCTCCCGATCAGGCTGCGTTGGATGGAGTCAGAGGTGACTGTCTGGCCACCTTCGTGATTCAGGCCGGCCAACAGGTAGAGTGCTTCTGCTCGTCCTTCCTCCAGCTGCTCTCGCCGTCTTACTTTTGTCGCCTTGGTGCAGTTGTCCTCGGTGGGTCTCTCGATGAGGCGTCAGTTTGCGACGCTTCCCAAAGCCAAGTCTGATGCCGGGCGGGATCTTGAGTCCCATGGCGAGGAAGGAGAGGCAGGTCAGCTAGAGGAGGTGCGGGTCAGGTCTTGGGAGACCCGCGTAGCTGAGCTGTCCTCTGCCTTGGAGGAGGCGGACCGGGAGAGGGCCTTGGCCCTGACTGCAAAGTGAGAGGCCGAGGCGCAGGTCGCCGAGCTTTTGAAAGTGGCCGACACGTCTGGGGGAGCCGAAAGGATCCCCGTCTCCGTTGCTGCCCCCGAGGCCCTGGAGCTTTCTGATCGTCTGGAAGCGGCGGAGGAGCAGTATAGGGTTCTCCTTGCTCGACTCGGCGACAGATCCCGGGAGATCGAGAAGGAGAGGGCGGAGCACCGACGCCAGATCGAGACCTTAGAGGCCCGGATGCGCGGGCTTGAGCAGGTGGATCTGGCCCGGATCGCTCAGGATGCTGTGGCCGAGTATGCCACCTCCTTCGTGGAGACCGCCTTGACGGAGGCATTCGAGAAGGGTTTCGCCCGGTGTCAGTCCGAGATCCAAAAGAAGTTCCCACTCTCGGGGGTCAACTTCGAGGATCTCCGGGTGCACCCCGACGTCGAACGGAATGTGGGGGATGACCCGAGTGGGCTGCCAGCCGGTGGCCCCACAGGTGCCCCTGGAGATGAATGAGGGAGGGGAATGCCCCTCGGCCTCCTCGTGCATCCCTCTGTACATCTTTTTTGTTTATCTGGAAAGGAACGAATTCAAATAAATTTATTTCACAAGAAACGATACATTTATTGAAAGTATTTGCGTAAATGTTCCGCATTCCAAGCGTGAGTGAGAATCCTCCCCTCCATATTGGCTAGACGGTAGGTCGCAGGTCCAAGGACCTCGATGACTTTGTAGGGCCCCTCCCATTTAGCCGCAAGCTTCCCCTTACGAGCGGTGTCCGAGTTGAAGCCTGCTTTCCGGAGGACCAGGTCTCCCAGGTGGTAGCTTCGGCCCCTGACCCGAGCATTGTAGTATCGGGCCACCTTCTGCTTCTGGCGGATGATGGTGGCCAGGGCTTGTTCCCGTCGTTCGCCGAGGAGCTCCAGGCTGAGTTCCAGACCCTGCGAGTTCCTGTCTTCGTCAAAGTATTTGAGGCGGAGAGATTCCTCGCCCAACTCGACTGGTACCACTGCTTCGGCCCTGTAGGCAAGCATGAACGGGGTCTCGCTGGTGGCCTCCTTGTGGGTCGTCCGGTATGACCAGAGTATCCCGGGGAGCTCCTCCGGCCAGCTTCTTTCGGCGTCCTTCACTTTCTTCCGGAGGGGCTCTATGATACACTTGTTGGCCACTTCCGCCATTCCGTTGGTCTGGGGGTGTGCTACAGAGGCGAAGAGAAGTTTTATTCCCCATTCCGCGCAGAAGTCCTTGAACCCCGCGGAGTCGAACTGTTTCCCGTTGTCGGTGACGATGGACCGGGGACTCCGAATCTGGAGATGATGGAAGTCCACACGAAGCTTTTCGCTTTCTTCCATGTGATGGTGGCCAGCGGTTCCACCTCGATCCATTTGGTGAAGTAGTCCACCGCCACTATCAGATACTTCCGCTGCCCCCGGCCCGGTTTAAACAGTCCAAGGATGTCGAACCCCCATTTCGCAAAGGGGATGGGGCTCACGATAGGGATGAGCTCCGAAGGGGGAGTTGAGGAGTGGTGGGCATACCTCTGACATTCCTGGCACTTTTGGACGTAGCTTGTTGCGTCTTGTACCAGGGTCGGCCAGTAGTATCCCTGCCTCAAGATTTTCTGTGCAACCATCTTGCCCCCGTGGTGATTCCCACAGATCCCCTCGTGAACCTCCTGTAGGATGTAGTCGGCTTCCTGCGGTCCGACACATTTCAGGTACGGGAGGACATCAGCCTTTGTACAGCGCCTCCGGTAGAGCGTCCCCTCATGGATCACGTATCGGAGCGCCGTCCTCTCCAGGGTCCGACGCTCGTCCCAATCCGTCGGCACTTCCCCAAGAGTGAGGTACCGGATGATCGGATCCATCCAGGTGGGGTTTTGGTCGATCGCCATCACCTCCCGCTCCTTCGTGCTGGGGGACTGCAGGTTCTCCACGTAGACGGTTCGGCCCAGCTCCTTAGGCGAGGATGAGGCTAGCTTCGACAATGCGTCCGCCCGTGCGTTCTCCGACCGCGGGAGATGTAAGACTTCCGTGTTCTTGAACCTGGAGAGCGCGGCTTTGGCAACGGCATGATACCTCTGCATTGTCTCCTCCCGCGCCTCATAACTTCCCAGAAGTTGGTTGACAATGAGCTTCGAGTCGTTGAGGAGGCGCACAGATTCGGCCCCAAGTTCCCGGGCCAGTCTCAGGCCGTTGATCATCGCTTCGTATTCTGCCGCGTTGGTGGTGGCCGGGAACTCGAACCGCAACGCGTACTCCACGACGTTCCCTTCTGGAGATCGGATCGCGATCCCGGCCCCGCCTCCTGATTGTGTTGCCGATCCGTCCACATGGACTATCCACGCTCCTGTGACTCCTGACTGGAGGTGGTCAGCCGAAAGAAAAGACAAAGGTTGGGCGATTACCATTGTTGAGCCCTCTTCCCCTGGGGGATGTTCTCCCTCCGTCGTGCACTCAGCGATGAAGTCGGCCAAGGCCTGCCCCTTGATGGCCGTGCGCGGTTTGAATCGGAGGTCGAATTCGCTCAATTCTACCCCCCAGTTCAGCATCCTTCCCATTCGGTCGAATCTCTTGAGATTCTGCTCCAGCTGTGAGTCGGTCAAGACCAGTATGGTGTGGGCCTGGAAATAGGGCCTGAGCCTTCGAGCCGAGAGAACGAGGGCGTACGCCAGTTTCTCCATGGGCGAGTACCGCACCTCCGCCCCCTTCAGGATCCGACTCGTGTAGTACACTGGCCATTGCACCCCTCCGTCTTCCCGGATTAGCACCGTGCTCACTGCCTCCTCCGCGCACGCCAGGTAAAGGCATAGCGACTCCCCTTCCTTGTTGAATATTGGACTCCCCGGATTTGGTTTTGGATGATGAGCAAACATAAATAATTCATGAACTAACAATTTGTGAGCGCAGTATTGGAGATCGTCGCCAATTTCACGAGAATATTAAAAGCGACATCTCAACACTTTCCAAAGCTCGTATTCTTGCCTAAAGCTTCGTTGAAGCTCTTGCGCCGTTTTGAAAGTTATGAAGATTCAATCGAAGCTCTCGAAGACCGTTTATTAAGGTTTTATTTATAGTCTTTTAGTTTCGATTGATAGAATGTTAAGCCTTGAGTATATCTTACGTTTCTATCTTCATTACGCTCATTTCGTAGCTCTAGGATCCTTGCACAAGTTCATTCTAACTTCCTCGAAGCGTCGCGCTTCGATTCGGACTTTGTTGTGCATGTTAGTTGGTACAAGAACAAGTACTGACCGACTAGATGGTGATCTAGTCGGTCGGCAACTGTTCTTGGACCGACTAGTTTGATTCCTTAATTTCTTGGACTTTACTGTTTACAGTTAGTCGGTCTATGTTGACTCACCGACCGACTAGTTTGTAAACTAGTCGGTCAGTGATGCTTCTTTGAACGACTAGTTGTGACTTACTGTTCACTCTAAATTTCTCCTAAGCTACTGTTTACCGTTAGTCGGTCTAAGAACGTTTGGTGACCGACTAGTTGACAATCTAGTCGGTCAACTCTTGTTCTTGGACCGACTACGTCAACTTGCCTTCAGACTATTTCATTTTGCCTCTTAGTCGGTCTACGTTCACTGACTGACCGACTAGTTGTGAAACTAGTCGGTCAGAAAGTCTTCTTGGACCGACTAGATTTCTAGGTCTGAAATTCTATCTCTTCTCAGATCTTCACTTAGTCGGTCCACGTTGTTTGGCTGACCGACTAGTTGATGAACTAGTCGGTCAGTGATTGTTCTTTGACCGACTAATTCTCCCAGATTTCTATCCGTTGGAGAATGACCTAACTTATGTTTTTGGGTTCCTATAAATACGAACCTAGGTCATTTCTATCCAGGTTAGAGCTTCCATTCAGAGATTCATTGAGATCAAAAGAGATAGCTATTCTCACTCAAATCAAAAGCTCTCTTCCTCACAAGAAACCCATTCTCTCTCATTTCTAGATCTAGAGAGAAGCTTGTTCTTGGTGAGCTCTTCAAGCTATTGCTTGATTCAAGTCTCCAAATCAACCCTAGGCACCCATTGCTGGTCATTTCCTTGGTGCTAGGTTTTGGTGACTTCATCTTCCTCAAATCCTTCATTCCACCTATTGGGTAAGAAAAACTCAAGGTATAGGATTTTGTGGTAAGATTGTTTATTTCATATAACTCATTTATATTGCTTGTGATTCTCTCGGTTGTGAGAGAAGATTGTGATCCCGGGTTGTGGGATTCACGTTTGCGATTGCTTGTATGAGTTGATCTTGTGAAGGTTTTTCACAAGATATTCATAGTGGAAATCTTGAGTTAGGGTTTCTAACTCAAGTATCCGGAGGGGATCCGGGTGGTTGGGACGTAGGATCACCGGGAACAAGTCGGGGAGACTTGGGTGGATCCGAACCCATTAACGTCGTTTGTTAGCATTGTTAATTTTGTGTTGTCATTCAATTTAAGCTTCCGCAAATTAATTTGGTAGTTGTTTGCAATTTAATTTGGAATTATACTCCTTATTATTTTAAAGTACTATTCACCCCCCCTCTAGTACTTGTGCAGTAGCTGGTAGGGCATTACATTTGGTATCAGAGCCAGATACTTAGCTATGTCTGCCAACGACAACAAGACCGTGCGTCCACCTTCCAACTATGACACCTTCAGGAACCGTGAAGGAGCATCTTCGGTGATGGAGGGACATTCCTCTACGATGCCTCCATTCTTCAACGGTACCAACTACGGGTACTGGAAATGCCGGATGGAAACCTTCCTCCGGATTGCGTCTCTATGGAGGACCACAATGAAGGAATACATTGAGCCCGAAGAAGAAGACTTTGAGAAATGGACTACCGCGGAGGTCGCCGCGGAGGTAAGCAATGCCAAGGCAATGAACGCCTTGCAATGCGCATTGGACCCCGAGGACTTCAATAAGATATGCACATGTAAGAGTGCATATCAAATTTGGAACTCTCTCCTCATATTACATGAAGGGACGAGTAGGGTAAGAGACTCTAAACTCGTAGTCGTAAACAAAGATTACGAAATGTTTCATATGCAACAGGGCGAGAAGATGAAGGAATATTACGCTCGCTTCGTTGACATAATAAACGAGTTAGAGGCCCTCGGCAAGTCCTACACTCAAAAGGAGAAGTGCTCAAAGCTTATTGAAGGACTTCCTTCTTCTTGGGAGAAACGTACCTTCGCCATCGAGGAAGGTAATGACATGAATAAGTACACCGTAGTTCAACTAATGGGTACTTTAATGTCGTACGAGGTACGCAAGGATAGCAAGCTCAAATTGCAAGAAAAGATGAAGTCTTACCTAAAGCAAGACGAGCCAAAGAAGAAGGCTATTGCTTTCAAAGCCGCTCCATCCACATCCACATCAACCGATGATGAAGAATCGGAAAACGAGTTGGACTTGGAGTCCATGGCTCTCATGGCCAAGAAGTTCAACCGTTTCTTCCGAAAAGGTAACTATAAGAACAAAGCTAAATTTGGTTCTTCTAACGCCTCTTCCTCTCCTTTGTGTTTCAAGTGCAATAAGCCAGGACACATGAAAGCGGAGTGTCCTCTCAACAAGCAAAAGAAGAAGTGGAAAGCGCCAAAGTTCGACAAGTCCAAGAAGTACACGAAAGGAAACAAGAAGGGACTTGTCGGAGCTACCTTCACCGACTCCGATGATTCTTCAAGCGGTGAGTCGGACGATGAGCACGTGGAGCAAGCACACATGTGCTTCATGGCAAGAGAGGAGCACGATCAAGGATCCTCCTCTTCCGATGATAGTGATGAAGAAAGCGATGAGGTAACGATGGATGATCTTAGGGATGCTAACACTCAACTATGGTCAAAATACACTAAATTAGTAAATAGATATACTAAAGTAAAAGATGACCTAGCTAGCATTCAAACATCGCCTAAGACTATCATCACCAACAACGACACCGTTGTTGAAGAATTAAGAAATGAGATTGTTAATCTCAAATCTAAACTTGAACATGTTAGCATTGAGGATGCGGAAGAACATAAGATAGCGGATTTAACTTCTCAAAACTCGACTTTGAGTATTGAGAACGAGAATCTTAAATCTCGTGTTTATGTGCTCACATCGCAAATATCCACTTTGGATACTTCTTTGCGTTCTCTCAAAGAGAAATACGAGAACACATTGGGCCGAATCAATGAATTCAACAAGGGTAAAGGCCATTTGGATAATATCCTAAAAGATTTACTTCCGGCCAAACACCACATTGGCTTGGGGTATATGATGGGAAATTCATCCAAGTCGGTCACTACTTTTGTTAGGCCAACTTCCGAAGCCTCAACGAGTGGGAGCAAACACTCTATTGGAAGTTCATCTTCCAATGGTGCTTCCACCTCGTCCACACCCTCTTTCGGAAAGAAACCCACTTTGGGTGGACCTCCAAAGAAGGGGCATGCTTATATGTACACCAATACCATGCCACGTAGGAACACACGTCCTACTCCACCGTCTCACACATATGATGATTTTTATGCAACACATTCTCGGGCACGTGCACACCATGTGAGACACCCTCACGCACGTGTTCCCACACATGCATATGTACACCCACCTCATCATATGAATAATTCTCATCATGCACCATTCTATCATGTCCCATATGCCTATCCACAACATGCATCACGTAGAAATCAACGTCGTATGCATGCACCCAATAGGATGATGGCTCCCAAAATTTTCACTATTTGGAGCCCAAAGGACACAAGCATGGACGAAAAACAAATGTATATGAATGCTTATTTTTCGGATGTTGTGCATAGTAAGAATTATGTGGGGAAGTCTAAGTCCACTTGGACTTGGCTTCCAAAGGTCTAATCCCTTGGACCCAATGACCTTGGGTACCATGATATGAAATTTTCTATCTTTAGGTACTCAAGGAAAAGAAAAAGAAAAGGAGCAACAAATTTAAATTTAGCTCCAAAGGGAATTGGATACTCGATAGCGGGTGCTCCAAACACATGACGGGTGACGCTCGATTGCTCTCCGGAGTGGTTCCCATTGCGAATGGAAACCGCGTCGTATTTGGAGGCAACGAGAGCGGAACCATCATAGGTGTTGGTAAAGTCGGTAACCCTTCTAAACCATTAATTAGTGATGTTTATCTTGTTAGTGGTTTAAATCATAATCTTATTTCAATAAGCCAACTTTGTGACAAAGGTTACAAAGTTAGCTTTGCGAAAGGATTGTGTCATATTTTAAGAAAGGATAATGAAAAATTATTATTTTCCGGAACTCGTCGTAAAGACATTTATATTTTGGATCTTCCTAAGTCATATGAACAATGTCTCGTTGCCAACACAAGTGAACAACACTTATGGCATCGACGCTTTGGACATGTGAACTTTGGAACAATATATAAGCTTTCAAAATTGAATTCTATTAAAGTTTTTCCGAAGCTTGTTTTTGAAAAGAAAAGCTTTTGTGATTGTTGTCAACGCGGCAAGCTTCCTAAATCTTCATTTAAACCTAAGAAAAGCATTTCTACTAAACGCCCACTAGAGCTATTACATCTAGACTTATTTGGGCCAACTAGAGTTGCTTCCTTAGGAAATGCAAGGTATGGACTTGTCATCGTAGATGACTATTCAAGATTTACATGGGTATTTTTCTTATGTAATAAAAATGAAGCTTTTGAAAACTTCACAATTTTTGTTAAGAAAGTACAAAATCTCTTAGGAACCACCATTGTCACTATTCGTAGTGATCATGGAGGTGAATTTGAGAATGAGTCTTTTGAGACATTTTGTGATGAAGTTGGTATTACTCACACCTTCTCTTTCCCTCGTGCACCTCCTCAAAATGGTGTAGTTGAGAGAAAGAATAGGACGCTAGTGGAGTGTGCTCGCACTATGCTTGATGATAGCCAACTTGGCCATCAATTTTGGGCGGAAGCGGTACACACCGCTTGCTATGTGTTTAATAGAATACTTTTGAGGCCCGGCACTAAACAAACTTGTTATGAATTGTTGTTTGGTAGGTTGCCTCAAGTTAAACATTTTCGTGTTTTTGGTTCGAAATGTTTTATTAAGAACACATCTGGTAGTTTGGACAAATTCGATCCAAGATCCGATGAGGGGATTTTTGTCGGATATTCTTCGCGTAGCAAAGCCTACCGGATATTCAACAAACGAACCTCGACGATCGAGGAGTCGCTTCATGTCTCATTTAATGAAGGATTTGTTCCAACTAGAATTTCAAATGATAATGATTCTATGGATGTTTTATGTGATTCGTTTGATAATTCTAAGTCTAATGATTCTATTGATTCTATTGAGACTAACCCAACTAATGAAGTTGTTGAGAATGTTCCTAGTGATCAAGGTATTCCCAAACGGCTTCATACCGTTCGTGACCATCCTCATGAGCAAGTCATTGGCAATATCTATGATAGTGTCAAGACGAGATCGCAAGTGAACTACTTCGCTCATTGTGCCTTTGCCTCCTCGATAGAGCCAAAGAATATTAATGAAGCATGCGAAGATAGCGCTTGGATCTTAGCCATGGAGGAGGAGCTCATTCAATTCGAGAGAAATGAAGTTTGGGAGCTTGTTCCTTTGCCATCGAAGAACCACACCGTCATAGGAACAAAGTGGATCTTCAAGAACAAAACCGACGAAAACCAAGTCGTCGTCCGGAACAAAGCTCGGTTAGTAGCTCAAGGCTATCGACAAGAGGAAGGTATCGATTTCGAAGAATCTTTCGCTCCGGTAGCTAGATTAGAATCAATTAGATTACTTTTGTCTTTTGCATGCCATAAGAATTTTAAATTATTTCAAATGGATGTTAAAAGTGCATTTTTAAACGGAGATGTCGTTGAGAAAGTTTACGTTTCTCAACCTCCGGGCTTCATAAATGAAAAATTTCCAAATCACGTTTTTAAACTAAAGAAAGCTCTTTATGGTTTGAGACAAGCTCCTCGAGCTTGGTATGATCGCCTAAAGAATTTTCTTTTGGATTTGAATTTTAAAATGGGCGAAGCCGATTCTACACTTTTTATTAAGCATGCGAATAATGATATATTATTAGTTCAAATTTATGTTGATGATATCATTTTCGGTGCTACTAACTTCGCTCTTTGCGAAGAGTTTTCTAATGTTATGAAGGAACAATTTGAGATGAGCCACATGGGCGAACTCAAATATTTCTTAGGTCTCCAAATTCGCCAATTGAACGATTCAATCTTCATCCACCAAACGAAGTACACGGTGGAGTTGCTAAAGCGATTTGGAATGGAGAATGCCTCCGGGAAAAAGACTCCTATGAGCACTACAACGCATCTTGATAAAGATACGGGCGGAAAAGATGTAGACATTCGTCTATATCGAGGTATGATATGTAGCTTACTTTATCTTACCGCGAGTAGGCCCGATATTATTTTTGCCGTATGTATATGTGCTCGTTATCAGTCTCAACCTAAGGATTCTCACTTAGTAGCGGTTAAACGTATTTTTCGCTATCTAAGTTACACTTTAGATTTTGGATTACTTTATCCGAAATCTAGCACATATGAGTTAGTCTCATATAGTGACGCTGATTATGCGGGATGCAAATCCGACAGGAAAAGTACTAGTGGCACTTGCCATTTTCTAGGAAATTCTCTTGTCTCTTGGTTTTCCAAGAAGCAAAATTCGGTATCACTTTCAACCACCGAGGCGGAATACATTGCCGCCGGTGCCGCTTGTGCCCAGGTTCTTTGGATGAGACACACATTGAAGGATTTTGGTATTAATTGTGATACTAGCCCTATCATGGTGGATAACCAAAGTGCTATTTGTCTTTCAAAGAATCCGGTGCACCATTCCCGATCGAAACACATAGATGTCCGACACCATTTCTTAGATGATCATGTTGCTAAAAAGGACATCATATTAGTGTACGTTGAAAACCAAAAGCAAATCGCCGATATTTTCACGAAACCCCTAAAGGAGGACTCCTTTGTGTGGTTGCGTCGAGAATTGGGGATTATGGGTGAATCCGAGATATAGGATTCATATTTAATTCAATCATCTTGCATGCTATTATATTTCGCGATATTTCATTCATGCTAGATTTGTTGAATTTTTGGGAATTTGATGTGATTTGTTCGAATTTATTGTTCAAATTCGTATTTCAATGTCGTATTTAAGATTTCGACGTTTTATGGGGTAATTTAGATGACTAATGAGAGAGTTAAGATGTTTCATCCAAGTGGTTTGTGAAGAGAAATCAATTTTCAATTTTTGGACTCTTCTAGTCGGTTTCAGTTCACTTGTCAACCGACTAGATGCTCATCTAGTCGGTCAGCAAGTGAACTCAGACCGACTAGATCAAGCCTATATCTATCTCCTATCATTTTCTTTCTTTAGTCGGTCACAGTACACTTACCGACCGACTAGATTGAAAACTAGTCGGTCAGTGAATATACTGTGACCGACTAAATCTTGCCCTAAAATTTGCTGTTTGCCTCTGTTTCGACTTAGTCGGTTCAAGCTCATTGACCGACCGACTAGATCGTAATCTAGTCGGTCAGTGCTTGAACTGTGACCGACTAAGTGTGTTAGGGCATTTGTGTCTTTTTGCTTCCAGACCGACTTATACTCTAATTCATCCGACTAAAATCATTTTTAGTCGGTATTCTCTCTTGCTCCAGCCCGAAAACCCCAAACCCCCACTCGAAACCCTTCGACTTCCGGCCATCTCTCCGTCGATCGCCGCCGTCGACTCCACCTCCTAGGTATCTCCCTCCCTCTCCTTGGTCGATTCCTACCCTAGGGTTCGATTTTATCTCATCTAGCTCCTAGGGTTTCTAGTTTTAACCTAGGGTTTGTGTGTTCGGATTTCTTTTGATTTCTAGGGTTGTGCTAGGTTGTTTTTGTTCTTATCATCGATTGCTTGTGCTCGTAGTGCTATGGCTAAGACAAGAATTCCTATCGCCTCTTCCGGGGCTTCACCTATGACCGTAGGGCCTTCCGACCCTAGGAATCCCCCGAAGCCTAAACGTCGTGCCAAGTCTACCCAAGCTTCCCCGTCTTCGCCTCCTCTGAAGAAGCAGAGGACGGCGACCGTCAATCCCAGAAAATCTAAATCCAAGAAGCCCATACTCCACTCTCCGGCTACTCCTCCCGATTCCGACACTGAATTTATCCCTGAGGATGAGCCTTCTAGGGAACCTACTCCTCCTCCGAAGACCCGTAAGGCTAAGGGTAAAGCTCCTATGCCAGTCGGCGGTGTAGACATATCGTTGTGCCACGATGACCCTCAGTGTCTCGCAGCGTACAACCGTATAGAGCACTGTCCACTGTTGTTAGAGCATTACGTTCAGTTTTCTGATTTTCTCGGCCTTGCTGATCTTCTGTCATATAGTGGTCTTCTTGATTATCTCCGATACGATGCCAAGGCCAATCCCAAACCTTATCCTCGCCTCGTGAAATTGTTCTATGCCAACCGTGTTCGAGGCCAGTACGATGCCAGCCACTCCATTGAGACGACTGTCTTGGGAACTCCTATAGTTCTCACGGCAGAAATCTTAGGGGAGATTCTTGGCTGTTCATCGTGTGGTCTCCTACCTTCAGATATTTCCGTCGATGATATTTCCTCCTTGGATCAGTCTGTTCTTTCTGAGATCTTCCAGGTTATCCCCTCCGCATTCATTGGTGTTCCTTCGAAATCTTTTAAGCCGAATGCGTGGGTCCTTAACCTGATTTTGAAGTCATGTCTTCTCCCCAAGTATGGATCCTCTTCACTTCCCTCCCAGCCATTTTTGAAGCTCATATACGCTCTTTTCTTGGGGTGCGAGATTAATTGGGCTCGCGTGATACTCGATAAGATGGATTCTTTCGAGTGTATACGCAAGACCAATAAGTCTGCGCACATTCCATACCCTTGTTTGTTGACCCTCGTATTTCGTCATTTCCGAGTTCCTCTCCCTCCTGACGATGAGCGTCCTTTGGGTACTCCTCTGAACGCGACGGCCGTGAAGAAATCTCTAGCGGCGCTTCGTCACGTGCAGAGGTCTACCGCATATGCTTCCCAGTCTACTCCGTCAGCTGCTGCAGCCTCCTCTTCCCCTGCTACATTGGACGATGTCGTACGCCTACTTCGTCAGCACGACTCCCGTTTGGCTCGTACTGAGGAGGTAGTCTGCCGTATGGCTCGTATGATGGGGATTGAGCTTCCTCCTTTGGTGTCTGAGGCCGAGGAGATGGACGATGAGGAGCTTGACGAGCTTGTCACTTCTTTTGCCCGTGGCGATGAGGCCACTGCTGCTGCTGCTGGTACTACCACTTCTGCTCCTGGAGTTGGCACCACTTCCGGTGCTCCAGAGCCTTCTGCTTCAGCACTTCAGACTTCTGAGCCTGTTGCTGACCCTGTTGCCGAGCCTGCTGATATACCTGTTGACACATCTGCCGTCGAGCCCGTCGTTGACGTTTCGACTCCTGCTCCGACGATTCCATCTGTTGAGACACCTCTACTCCCTACAGAGCCTGAGTCCACTCCGTCGACTGGACCCACGGACACTGCAGATCCAGCCACTTCCTCGTGATCGTTGTTCCGAGGACTCTCCACTACGCTTTGGATGATATATCTTAGTGAGGGTATTTTGGGTTAGGATAGAGTATGAGGGTTATGATATTTTGATGTATTTTGGATGATGTCGATGATGTTGTATTTATTTTGATGAGGATGATGATGATGTATTTCTTTTTGATGGGTATGTTGCATTTGATGTATTGATATCTTTTTGGAAGTACTCTTGATGTTATCATTTATATATATACATCGTCGTTCTCTTTATCTTAATTCGTCGTGCACATTTTAATATTCGTTGAATGTATATGAAATGTGATTTCGTCGCTCGACGCATGAAAACTTGGTTAAATAGATTTAAATTCTATAATTGTATAGAATTGTTTTCCATGCACAAAATTAACCAAGAATATTGAATATTGAAGAGTATGTTTCTTTATTCAAGAAATGAATAATTATTTGGTATTTTTGATGATTTTGATTATCGTTGATTTTTATTGATAATGGAAAATTTGGCACACCTTGTTTTGATTTCCACCCTTTTCCCTTGGTGTCAATTTGGTCCATTGTCTTTGTCTACGCCTCCCGATGTTGGATTTTACATTTCCCAATTGTTGTCGTTGTATGCCCCCCATTTTTGGGATAATGCCAAAGGGGGAGAGATAATGATAATAAATAGCGCAAATGAAAATTTAACTCAATTTCCAAGAATCTAGTTTGATATGTTAGATTCAGGGGGAGTTAAGATACATATAAGGATGTTCAAAATCCGATATTTCAAAAATCAATTCACTTTATTTATCTTACTCGTCTGCTTGATGCAATTCATTTATATTCACTTTGGAATTAACGTGTCATCAATGCAGGGGGAGTAAGTATTTTACATTTGAATTATTATTTTCGATTATTATTTATGTTGGTTTGTCATCACCAAAAAGGGGGAGAATGTTGAATATTGGACTCCCCGGATTTGGTTTTGGATGATGAGCAAACATAAATAATTCATGAACTAACAATTTGTGAGCGCAGTATTGGAGATCGTCGCCAATTTCACGAGAATATTAAAAGCGACATCTCAACACTTTCCAAAGCTCGTATTCTTGCCTAAAGCTTCGTTGAAGCTCTTGCGCCGTTTTGAAAGTTATGAAGATTCAATCGAAGCTCTCGAAGACCGTTTATTAAGGTTTTATTTATAGTCTTTTAGTTTCGATTGATAGAATGTTAAGCCTTGAGTATATCTTACGTTTCTATCTTCATTACGCTCATTTCGTAGCTCTAGGATCCTTGCACAAGTTCATTCTAACTTCCTCGAAGCGTCGCGCTTTGATTCGGACTTTGTTGTGCATGTTAGTTGGTACAAGAACAAGTACTGACCGACTAGATGGTGATCTAGTCGGTCGGCAACTGTTCTTGGACCGACTAGTTTGATTCCTTAATTTCTTGGACTTTACTGTTTACAGTTAGTCGGTCTATGTTGACTCACCGACCGACTAGTTTGTAAACTAGTCGGTCAGTGATGCTTCTTTGACCGACTAGTTGTGACTTACTGTTCACTCTAAATTTCTCCTAAGCTACTGTTTACCGTTAGTCAGTCTAAGAACGTTTGGTGACCGACTAGTTGACAATCTAGTCGGTCAACTCTTGTTCTTGGACCGACTAAGTCAACTTGCCTTCAGACTATTTCATTTTGCCTCTTAGTC
Source organism: Scilla litardierei (assembly GCA_030789695.1). Taxonomy (NCBI): domain Eukaryota; kingdom Viridiplantae; phylum Streptophyta; class Magnoliopsida; order Asparagales; family Asparagaceae; genus Scilla; species Scilla litardierei. Next base: position 57,324,804 of record CM061130.1, on the reverse strand, counting down.
GGTCTACGTTCACTGACTGACCGACTAGTTGTGAAACTAGTCGGTCAGAAAGTCTTCTTGGACCGACTAGATTTCTAGGTCTGAAATTCTATCTCTTCTCAGATCTTCACTTAGTCGGTCCACGTTGTTTGGCTGACCGACTAGTTGATGAACTAGTCGGTCAGTAATTGTTCTTTGACCGACTAATTCTCCCAGATTTCTATCCGTTGGAGAATGACCTAACTTATGTTTTTGGGTTCCTATAAATACGAACCTAGGTCATTTCTATCCAGGTTAGAGCTTCCATTCAGAGATTCATTGAGATCAAAAGAGATAGCTATTCTCACTCAAATCAAAAGCTCTCTTTAGGGATGGCAGTAATGGCCTGACCCGCTCGGTCTGACCTGGCCCGACCCGGTTTTGACCCGGCCCGACCTGGCCCGCAGCCGGGTCGGGGCAAGTTTGGGCTTTGTATGCGCCCCGGCCCGACCCGACCCACCCCGATAAACTATATAGGTTTACTATTTTGATGCAGACCGTGCAGTCAGCGAATAACCCATAACTCATACTCTATTCCACGGTTCTCCTAATTTGGCCAATTTCCAATTCCAAATTACCAAATAAATCAAAATTCTCCCAATTCATAAATTAAATTTTTATTTGGGATTCATATGAATGGCACTAATGACTTGACCCGACCGGCCCGACCCGGCCTGACCCGTTTTGGTAAGAAAGAACCCGCCCCGCCCCGGCCCACGACCCGCCCCGCCCCGGCCTGCAGATGAGTCGGGGCAAGCTTGGGTAGTTAAATACCCGCCCCGCCCCGCAATATTGCCATTCATAGCTCTCTTCCTCACAAGAAACCCATTCTCTCTCATTTCTAGATCTAGAGAGAAGCTTGTTCTTGGTGAGCTCTTCAAGCTATTGCTTGATTCAAGTCTCCAAATCAACCCTAGGCACCCATTGCTGGTCATTTCCTTGGTGCTAGGTTTTGGTGACTTCATCTTCCTCAAATCCTTCATTCCACCTATTGGGTAAGAAAAACTCAAGGTATAGGATTTTGTGGTAAGATTGTTTATTTCATATAACTCATTTATATTGCTTGTGATTCTCTCGGTTGTGAGAGAAGATTGTGATCCCGGGTTGTGGGATTCACGTTTGTGATTGCTTGTATGAGTTGATCTTGTGAAGGTTTTTCACAAGATATTCATAGTGGAAATCTTGAGTTAGGGTTTCTAACTCAAGTATCCGGAGGGGATCCGGGTGGTTGGGACGTAGGATCACCGGGAACAAGTCGGGGAGACTTGGGTGGATCCGAACCCATTAACATCGTTTGTTAGCATTGTTAATTTTGTGTTGTCATTCAATTTAAGCTTCCGCAAATTGATTTGGTAGTTGTTTGCAATTTAATTTGGAATTATACTCCTTATTATTTTAAAGTACTATTCACCCACCCTCTAGTACTTGTGCAGTAGCTGGTAGGGCATTACATTCCTTTGGCTTGGACAGGAGAGGTGGGCTACGGAGATATTCCTTGAGATCCGCGAACGCCCTGGAGCAATCTTCATCCCATAGTATCGTCTTCCTATTGTCCAATGGTTCCGCGATCGCTTTCCTCAAAACTTTGAAGAAGGGAAGCGATCTTTCCGCCGATTTGGATAGGAATCGCCCCAAGGCTGCGATGCGCCCATTCAGCCTCTGCAGCTCTTTGATCGTCGTCGGCTCACGCATGTTGATCAGTGCCTCGATCTTGTCAGGATTAGCTTCAATGCCACGGTTAGTTATCATAAACCCCAAGAATTTGCCAGATCTTACCCCGAACGTGCACTTCGTGGGATTGAGTCGAATGTTGTGTCGCCGCAACCGCTCGAAGGTCTCACGAAGGTCGGCGATGTGGTCCTCCGGCTTCCTTGACTTGACAAGCATGTCGTCGACGTAGACCTCCAGGTTCCTCCCGATCTGGGAGTGAAAAACTTTGTTGACCATTCGCTGGTAGGTGGCCCCTGCGTTCTTTAAGCCGAAGGGCATCTCCTTGTAGCAGTACGTTCCCTGGTCCGTCGTGAAGGCTGTCATCTCCTCGTCCCGGGGGTCCATCTGGACTTGGTTGTACCCTGAGTAGGCGTCCATGAAGCTGAGCATCTCGTACCCCGAAGCGTTGTCCACCAGGTGGTCGATGCGCGGCAGGGGGTAGCTGTCCTTGGGACAGGCTTTGTTGAGGTCACTGAAGTCCACACACATTCGCCACTTCCCGTTGGGTTTCTTGACCATCACCACGTTCGATAGCCACTCCGGGTACCAGACTTCTCGTATGAAGCCGGCGTCGAGGAGACGCTCCACTTCCTCGGAGGCCGCCTTCATCTTTTCGCCGCCTAGGTTCCGCTTCTTCTGCCTGACCGGCCTGAAGTTGGGGTCGACGTTGATCTGGTGGACGATCACCTGGGGATCCACGCCGGGCATGTCCTCCGGTGACCAAGCAAATACGTCTAGGTTTGCCTCCAGGCACTCGACCAGTCGGCTCCTCAGGTCGTGGCTTAGCCCTCTCCCGATTGAGACGAATCGGCCCTCGACGTCTGTGACCGGGACCTGCTCTGGCTCCTCCGCAGGGGTGGGCCTCGGCCCGTCCCTTAAGTCTAGCGCGGCCATCCGGTCGGCTAGACGATCTTCGGGACCTTCCTCCGCCAGTTGATAGCAGGTATTCGGTCTCCCCGCGTCGCCCTCGACCTGCCCCATCCCCCCGGGCGTTCGGAACTTGATGGTCCGATGGAGGGTCGAGACCACCGCGCCGATGGCGTTGAGAAGGGGTCGGCCGATGATCCCGTTGTACTCCGACCCGATCCCCAACACGATGAATTCTACCGCCAGGGTCAGCGAGTCCGGTGGGCCTCCGAGTGTTACTGGGAGATGGATCGTGCCGATGATGGGGTCGGAATGACCCGTGAATCCCACCACGGGACCCGAGCGAGGTCGCAAGTCTTCCTTCCGCCGTCCCATCTTTTCCAGGGTCGACATGAAGAGGACGTCGCAGGAGCTGCCGGTGTCGACTAGCAGTCGTCGTACCATGGTTGTGTCTATGACCACCGACACCACCAAAGCCACGTCCGAGCATCGCGACGTTACAGACGCGCTCGGTCTCCCGACCTGTAGGGTCGGTGAGGATCTCCCGGCCCTCTCCTCACGATCCTCTTCGCGCTGGGCCCGGGCCCATTCTCGCCAACGATGGCGGGCCCTGTCGCTTCGTGTCAGACCCTTGCTCTCCCCTCATCGAGATGGGTGAAGACGTGTCATTACAGATGTGGTTGGTTTCTTCGTGGGACCGTTCGTTCCCACAGACGGCGCCAGATGTTTCAGAGTGTTTTCTCACTACAAAAGCGTTGACCGTGGACAACCCGGTCAACGTGGTCAAGGGGCCCGCTTGGGTCCCTCGGGTGTGTCGAGTTGGTGCGGACGAGGCGCGAGTCGGAGTTGCTGACGAAGTGGAGCGCGTCGGCTGGGCCGAATCGGGGTCCTCGGTCGCAAGGAGGGCGATGGGAAGCCTCGACCCGATCGGAGATGCTCGGCCTCGGACGGTCGGACGACGAGGGGTAGCCTCAATCGTCCCGCTGGCTGCGTGGCCGGCGAGGGGCGGAGGGGAAGCCTCGGCCCGGGGTGAAACGCTCGGCCTCGGACGGTCGTGCTCGGCCTCGGACGGTCGGACGACGAGGGGTAGCCTCGGTCGTCTTGCTTGGTGCGTGGCCGGCGAAGGGCGGAGGGGAAGCCTCAGCCCGTGGATCTGATGTCCTCCTGCGTAGACGAGAACACTCGTCAGGGGGCCGGACCTTGGTTCCGGCCAAAACCCCTCTGATGCCTAAGTCAGATAGTGATCCGAAAGAGGAGGCCCGGCGGAGACGGTTCGACTCGAGAGGAGATCTGAACGGCGTCTCACGGCGCGGGCGGGGGAAGAAGGAGGTGAAATGGGGGAACTAGGTCGTTGATGGAGTACCTTAGGTTTTAGATACCTGAGATGCGGTCCCTTGTTCTGTCGTCCTCCTAGCCCTTTTATTGATCTCCCACCGAGATTGCCCATGACTCACGTCTCTCGTCCGCCCCCAATCGTGCCCCCTCAATCCGCCCCTTCGCCGCTTCCTACGCCCCCTGACTCCTCCCCATGACGGCCATTAAATGATAACGGGTCTGGGAGAGCGGTTATCGCAGAAGTGGGCGAGTGACCAGCGTGCTGTCAGGGCCGGATTGGATCGATACTTCGGGGTCCCTTATAGGGCCTTGTCGGGCGGGCCAGATAGCGCAGATGGGCTTCTGGGTTCGTGGCTTTCGGGCTTCGGCAAAATAGGCGTAACACATATGAAGGGCACAGTTCACATACTGTCACTGAGTGAGAATGATGATATAAGCTAACCTATCATACCAACCTATTAAATATAATAACATGGCATTATACTAACTTATCTGTGTTAGACACAGTTTCTACGGCCAACATGCACTAAGTGACGGTGTTACAACTAACTCATCTACACCTATGTTTACAAGCTTTAACTAATGTAAACAAGACTGTTCCAACTTATTAATATGCAAACCTTATATAATGTATTACTAACAACTGGATGTAATCAAATATTTCGCACTGTCATGTATTCTAAAAATAGGTTGCCGCATACATGCATGTCTTAGTGTTCACGCATAAAACATAACTTACAGCTATTTTTATATAAACATTAGGCCGATCATCCGATGTCTTACCCATTATGGTCGCTTCCTTGCGTGGTGCAAACAGCGGCGGGAAGTCGGAGCAAGTGGCTGAAGGTCGAGGAGGGCTCGGAGAAAGTCGGAGAGATGGTTGCCTGGAGGAGTCGGCCTGAGGCTTCGGGGCGTCGTGCGGCGGAAGGATGCCGTGTGCTGTCGTTACGGGGAGATCCGAGCTCGCGGGAGGGAGGAATGGGAACGCGGTCGCCGGCGTGGTCTCGAAGAGGGTGGGGGGGTCGAGGGGGACACGGGCCGAGGGCGGACGTGCGGCAACAGCTCGAGGAGATCGGAGATAGGGGAGGTCGCGGATGATGGTCTGCAGGCGGAGGAGGGAGATGGCCTAGGATGTCGGTTGCGGGTGGAGGCCGGAGTCAGAGGCGTAGGCGGGGTGAGGTGGACGACGGAGCAACACCAGAGTCGTTGCAGGCGGCGTGCGACGAAGTGGCGGGCTGAGACTGGGTAGGGTGCTTGGCGGCCGTAAAGGAAACATGGGAGGGGCTCGGCATGGCCTGCACGTGGGGAACGAGAGGAGGGGGGTTCACGGCGCTGATGATGACCGGACGGCGCCGGAGAGGAAGGAGAGGGGAGGAGATGAGAGGGGGGGTGGTTCGAGCGCCGGAGATTATCGAGGGTGGCGAACGACGTTGGAGCTCGGGGAGGAGGCCGCGGCTGCGCTCTGGGCGGAGGGCGATGGGCGGCTGCCGTGGGTGAAGACGAGGGCTGGCGGTTGGTGTTGATGCGGAAGGTCGAGCGGCAGAGATGTCCGCTCGCGTGATGTTGAGGGGGAGAGGAAAATGGGAGGCGGCTGTGAGAACAAAATGGCCGAAGGTTTTAATAATATGAATAGGGTGAGAGTTGAGAAGGACAGTACGTGAAGGTTAGGGCATAGGTTAGGTTTCATAATATAAAGCTGGGCTAGGCTATGTCCCAGGGTTCTCTATGATTTCTTATAAGAAGAGTAGCAGTGTTTTATTGGTGAGGAAAAATAAACATAGGGGTTTTATAATAAGAAAGGGTGAGGGGATGTGAAGGGCAGCACGTGAGTACGGTGAGCTGGGCTTTGGGTTTTCAAATGTTTTCTTTCTCATTTGTTAGGCTGCTTGTGTTGCCAATAATAGGCTAGAGTAAATTAGGAAAGGATTTTGAAATATCAATAATAGGATTCTAATTAATAGGTTATAACAGGAAATATGATTGAATTCATATTAAAAGGTATTTAAAATTATTAATAGGATTAGCATTTAAAGGGTTAAGCTATATTAGGAAGGTTAAATAAATTGATTTTGTTATAAATGGGTTATTAGGGCTAATCAAGTCTATTAAAAGGGTTCTAACATGGAAGGTATTTTAAACATCTAAAAAGGTTTTAAATTCAAATTTGAATTTTGAATGAAAATTAAAAATGTTATGAATGAGGGAGGCCTTTGGCCTCCCCTCCTTCATTACCCATTCATTAGGCCCCCATTACTTAGAGTAATGGGGACCCTTGGTCTCCTAGAGGCTTTTGGCCTCCCCACTATGAGATATATAAATAGAGCACCATGGCTCTTAGCTATGGTGACTTATTCTTAGCAATGAAATTCTCTCTCTCTCTCTCTCTCTCTCTTGAGTTCATTATCATACAACACGTTATCAGCACGTGTCTTCTACAAATTTTGAGCCACTAAAATTATTCCAAATCTCCTTAAAATCAAACTCCAACGCGAAGGAATCTAATTGTTGTTGCGGTGATCCGTTGCGGTGCGGGGATTTTATTTCCGATCTACGGATTATATTGGTTCTTCCCTAGATCGTTGATCTAGAGGTATATTCATTGGCTCGTAGATATGGATTATACAAAATATTATCCCTTTTTGCTAAAAACCAATTTCATTCTCCTCGTTTATTGAGTTTTGATTTTTGGTTTACTTGATCAGTTTGTACAATTCTGATTATCTAAAGATATCACAAAATAATAATCATAAAAAACAAACAACAAAAACCTTAGTTGGATTGGCGCACCAAACCAGTTTAATATCATATGTAGATAGTTTTGGAATTATGCATGTTCTAATGCTGATTGCTTCTGAAATGCTAGCAAAGTACTGTCGTGTTTCTGATATTGTATCATGTTCTTTGAGTTAAATCTCTGATTGAATGATTACCATACTTCGCAATAAATTAAATTTATTAAGTTTTTTTGACAATCCAATTATATTCATTGTTATTTATATGTTTTGAAGTGGTTGTCAAGATTTTTAGTGATTCAATCTTTTAACGTTTGTTGTCTGTAATTCAAAGACAATTATAGAAATCTTAGACCCTGTTTGAAAGCACTAGTTTCCGGTCCTCAATGCCGAGGTTGGGATCCTTTCAAATAAATCCTGATACAACCATGTACACGTTCACATTCTATGGGCCATGCAAATTGAAAATTCTAAAATGCATTTTAAATCCTATGGGCATTTTAAATCCTGATAGGCATTTTAGTATTCTATGGGCATTTTAAATCCTGATACACACAGATGCGCTGAGCTGATAGCAAACCCTTCACATTCACATTCTATGGGCCATGCAAATTGAAAATTCACACTGATCAATCTTGACCCATTGCATTTAAAATGCTTTAAAACACTGTAAAATTCTAAAATGCCTATGATATTTTAATTACCCTTCCTGTCACATGGAATCGAACGTTATAAAATTAATAATTTTGTATCTGTTATGAATGAATTTGGCCCGAAGCCAAAATTTAGAGGCAAATGATTATGTGTAACTGCGGAATGGGCCACAAGCCCATATAATTAAAACTATTTTTTGGCCCGAAGCAACAAAATAATTTATAAATTCGGCATTTGAAATATGAGAAATGTTTGTATTTTTTTAACGGGATATAAAATTGGCATATTTAAACTCGGAGAAAACTTTGTAAAATCACAAATAATTTCTATAGTCCATGTTGACAAATTGATTTAAACATCGCTCTTGCATACTTTTATCTATGGTTTACTAGGACTCTATTTTTCAAAATATAACTATCTTAAAGATCCTGAGACCGCTCTGTCGTTAGTCAACTAACCTAACGGTGTATGACGTTTCCACGTGGTCTACGAGATAATTATATTTTCTAGTTTCCTTTACCATATGTTTTGCTTGAGATATATGCGTGGTTGTTTACTTTTATGCCCGTAGCATATTTAGAACTGCGTGGATGTTTAAATCAGTAAAAATGTGTTTTTCGGGATCGGCCATTGTATACCTATTTACTTTCCTTGCACTTTTATTTTCTTTTGAGAGAATTTGTAAGTGAGGAAATTTGTATTTTAAAGCCAAAGCTCGATGCAACAGGACATAGAATTGATGAAAACTCCTTCAATGGATCATGATGTCGGTCAATGTGCTTGGCTAAGTTTGCTGGACCAACCTAGCTTGACTGGGTAACAAGTGGTCATGGCTTAGTCAATTCCCTGGCCGCGTCCGCTGGACTGCAAGGAGTCGATTCATGACTGTGTAAGCCAAATCTCGATGCAACAGCATATGAAGACGGAGATATAGGGACCCAGTTCAGTTTGGGTTTCCGCAGTTGTATTTTTCTTTCCTTTTATGGACTGTAAACGAACTTTGGACTGTTTATTTTTGGGTATCTGGCCGATCCCCGCATTTTTACTTGTTTATTTCTTTATGCATGAATTTTGAATTTTAATTAATTCATGCTCATTTTAAATTGCGTAGATAAATGGCAAAATTGGCAAGCGTCGATTTCGAAGTCCTTGACTCTGCAGGGACAAATTACCTGAGTTGGCGAGTGGACCTGAAGTTTCACTTGCGTTCGATGGCCCTCCTTGGGTCCATTTTGGCTCCTTCCTCGGCCCCAGCAGCGGTCGAAGCCTCTGCTACAACTAGCAGCAGCCCTACAACCACTGTATCCGATGTAGATAAGGCGAAAGCCATAATCTACATTAGGAAACATATAGATCGGACCTTAAAGGCCGAATACTTAACGGTTGAGGATCCAAAGGACCTGTGGACAGCGCTGGAAGCTCAGTATAAACATCAAATTGATGTTATATTACCGCGTGCCAGTTATGAGTGGGAAAACCTCAGACTTCTGGACTATAAGTCCGTCGCTGAGTACAATTCTGCACTTCATAACATCACCTCACGCCTGAAGTTGTGCGGTGAAGAAGTGACAGAACAACGCATGTTGGAAAAGATATTTACCTTGTTTCACGAGAAAGATGCAATCCTCATGCAGCAGTATCGTGAACGCAATTTCACGAAATTCTCCGATCTGATCTCATGACTACTTAGGGCAGAGCAGAATCGAGACTTACTGCTTGCAACTCATAACTTACGTCCATCTGGCACTGCCCCTATCCCTGAAGCCCATCACGTTTCTCCCCAGAAGTGGAAAAACAAGAGGAAGGCTAAAAACACTAAAGGGAAAGCTGTAATGAAGCAACCAAGAGGTGCAGCTCCCCAGACAAACAAAAACAATAAGGGAAAAAGAAACTTCACTTGGAAACGAAAGAACACCGAGCAAGTGTCACTTCCAAAGAAGAACTGGGAGGATAAATGCCATAGATGCGGCATGACTGGCCATTGGTCCAGAAACTGCCGCACTCCTCGCCATCTCCAGGATCTATACCAGGCGAGCCAGAAGTCTCTACCTGATACAAACTTGGCGGCTGTTCAGCCGCCAACAATGTTTACTGCAAAAGACTTCGAAAACGACGACCTTCTCGATTGAGCATCATCTTTTATCTATGCTTTTAGAATTCAATGTATCTTCATCTTTATTTGCTTAAGTACGAACTTTTAATGAATGTTTACATTTTCGCTCAAATAAAATTTCGTTTTTGCTTATATAGATGATGTTTGAGTGCCTAGTGGACAGTGCCTCAACGCACACAATCCTTCGCGATCATTGCTATTTTAATAGCGTAAATAAATATGACGGTCCTGTTATCACAATTTCAGGACTGTCCTAAATAATCGAAGGATCTGGTGAAGCAATTATATTGCTCCCAAATAACACAAGACTTCAAATAAAAAATGCATTATTCTCTCCTAAATCAAATAGGAATCTCGTAAGTTTCAAAGATTTCCGTTTAAACGGATATCACTTAGAAACCAGAGATGAAAATACGGTTGAATATCTGTATGTAACTCGTCAGAATGATGACCGGAAGATCATCTGCGAACGATTCAAGGGACTCCCGTCGGGTCTCTACCAAACATACATTCAACCAATAGAAGCCAATATGACTGAGCACCAGACGTGCCAATCCTTGCCAGAGTTCGAACTCTGGCACAATAGACTTGGTCACCCTGGAACAGCAATGATGCGACGCATCATCTCTGAATCCCGTGGACACAAATTGAAGAACCTGAAGATTCTTCAAAAGGGTGAATTTCCATGTCTCCCTTGTTTCAAGGGAAAACTTATAACGAGACCATCCCTCCTGAAAGTGGGATTAGAGTCTCCTGGCTTCCTTGAGAGAATTCATGGTGACATTTGCGGGCCTATTCACCCCTCAAGTGGCCCATTTCAGTACTTCATGGTACTGATTGATGCATCAACCAAATGGTCTTATGTGTGCCTCTTGTCCACCCGCAACCTAGCTTTTCCAAAGCTATTGGCACAAATAATAAGGTTGCGTGCTCATTTCCCCGATAACCAAATCAAGAAACTACGTCTTGATAATGCGGGAGAATTTACTTCACAAGTCTTCGAAGACTATTGTCGGGCAACGGGTATTGAAGTTGAACATCCTGTAGCACATGTTCACACCCAAAACGGATTAGCTGAGTCCCTTATAAAGAGACTCCAATGGATTGCACGTCCATTGCTTATGCAATCCCAGTTGCCTGTGGATGCTTGGGGGCATGCTATTTTACATGCCGCATCACTTATTAGGATAAGACCCTCTGGAGGTCACACTTTATCCCCGATGCAACTAGCATACGGCGCACCTCCGGATATCTCTCATTTGAGAGTGTTTGGTTGTGCGGTATATGTCCCAATAGCACCACCGCAGAGGACTAAAATGGGTCCTCAGCATCGTCTAGGTATATATATTGGGTTTGATTCACCCTCTATTATCAGATACCTTGAACCCCTGACGGGTGACGCATTCAAGGCACGTTTTGCAGACTGTGAATTTAATGAGAAATTTTTTCCAAAACTGGGCACACAGTCTAAGAAGCCAGAAGCTTCTGAGACCATTAGTTGGGACCAGAAGTCTTTGTCCCTATATGATCCGCGTACTAATCTGTGTGAAGATGAGATCCTGAAGATCCTTCACATCCAGAATACAATACATCTTTTACCGGATAAATTCACGGACAACCAGAAGATTGTCCGTTCACACGTCCCTGCTGCCAATACGCCAGCTAGGATTGACATCCCCATAGATGGATGCAGCCCACCGGCAGCAGAATTGGTTGTACCTCAAATGAAAAGAGGACGCCCACCAGGTTCAAAAGATAAAGTTCCTCGAAAGAGGAAGACTCCTAGCGATACTAAGATTATCCCTCCACAGGATGCTGAGCTCAGACCAGCTACTTCTCCCCTCCTGATTTCCCCAGCAGAGGAAACAATAGGAGAAACATCATTAAATTTTGTACGTACTGGAGAAGTACTGGACAGAAATAGCATAGTCTTCGACGACGATTTTGCGTTCGATATTGCCGTTCACGTCACTGAATATGACGATGACGTCGAACCACGATCTCTAGCGGAATGTAAACGTAGAGATGATTGGCCAAAGTGGGACGAGGCAATAAGAGTAGAGCTGGACTCACTCTTGAAACGCAAATTCTTTGGACCAGTAGTCCAAACACCAGTAGGTGTAAAACCTATGGGATATAAGTGGGTTTTCATAAGAAAAAGAGATGAAAATAATGTGATCGTTCGCTATAAGGCACGCCTTGTAGCCCAGGGATTTTCCCAAAGACCGGGGATTGATTACGAAGATACGTATTCCCCGGTCATGGATTCGATCACCTTCCGATTTTTAATCAGCCTAACTTCTCTGGAAAGCCTAGAAATGCAGCTCATGGACGTTGTGACTGCATATCTATATGGCGATATAGATAAAAATATCTATATAAGACTTCCTGATGGGTTTAATCTACCCCCAGAGATGAAAGAGATACCTCGGGACGTATTCTCTGTAAGGCTACATAGATCATTATATGGTCTAAAACAATCGGGCAAGATGTGGTATAACAGACTAAGTGATTTTCTTGCACAGCAAGGATTCACGAATAACGAAGTCTGCCAGTGTATCTTTATCAAAAGAACGGGAACATGATTTGTCATCATAGCTGTATATGTAGATGACTTAAATCTCATAGGATCTCCTGCAGAGATCAAAGAGATATCTGAAAGCCTTAAACATACTTTTGAAATGAAAGACCTAGGCAAAACAAAGTATTGTCTTGGCTTACAGATAGAACACCTAAGAGGTGGAATCCTATTACACCAATCTAATTATACAAAGAAACTTCTACGCAAGTTTCATATGGATAAATGTCATCCTTTAGGTACTCCTATGGTCGTAAGATCACTAGATGTACATAAGGACCCCTTCCGGCCACTGGAAGAGGGGGAGGAGATACTGGGTCCTGAAGTACCCTACCTCAGTGCCATTGGAGCACTTCTATATCTGGCTAACTGTACGCGTCCCGATATAGCGTTTACAGTTAATCTACTAACCAGACACAGTGCTGCGCCCACAAAGCGCCACTGGAACGGAGTAAAGCATCTTCTGCGATACCTTCAGGGTTCCATTGATCTTGGACTTTACTACCAGAGAGGTGCCTCCCCCAAATTGTTTGGTTATGCTGATGCAGGTTATCTCTCTGATCCGCACACGACAAAATCTCAAACAGGTTTTGTATTTACCTACGGAGGTACTGCTATCTCTTGGAGATCGGTAAATCAAACCACTACTGCTACATCTTCCAACCATGCAGAGCTCATCGCGATCTATGAGGCGAGGAGAGAATGTTTTTGGCTACGCTCCATCGTCCAACACATCTTCCAATCCACTGGCCTGAAGACCAGTGATCTGGAGCCTACTGCCCTATTCGAAGACAACGCCGCATGCATTGCTCAGCTTCAGAAGGGCTACATCAAAGGCGACAGGACAAAACACATTTCTCCCAAGTTTTTTTGGACGCACGAGCAGAAGAACGACAAGCAGATTGAAGTTTGACAGATCCAGTCATGCAACAACTTAGCTGATCTTTTTACTAAGTCATTGCCTAAATGTACTTTTGTAAAGCTTGTAAAGAACGTTGGTATGCGACAGTTGAAAGACCTGCAAGCCTGAAGCTTGTACGGATCAGGGGGAGTAACATGTGGGTTGCACTCTTTTTCCTTAAGCTGTTGGGTTTTCCCACTGGGTTTTCCACAGCTAAGGTTTTAACGAGGCAAACCCACTTACTCTGGATCCAGAAGTATCCACCCCTTGCCTCAGTAGCTGAGACCGAAGTGATGAATGTGTAAGGGGGAGTGTTATGAATGAGGGAGGCCTTTGGCCTCCCCTCCTTCATTACCCATTCATTAGGCCCCCATTACTTAGAGTAATGGGGACCCTTGGTCTCCTAGAGGCTTTTGGCCTCCCCACTATGAGATATATAAATAGAGCACCATGGCTCTTAGCAATGGTGACTTATTCTTAGCAATGAAATTCTCTCTCTCTCTCTCTTGAGTTCATTATCATACAACAAAAAACAGATTTTAAGAAGAGGCATTTAAAAAAATAATTATAATAAAAAGAGTTATAATAGGAAAGCTTTTGAACAGAAAAATTAATGGGTTTAAACATGGGGAAATAATGGCTAATCAATCTTAATTATTAGGTTAGCTGAAAAGGAAAGAGTTTGAAGTAAGAATTTAATATGTTATAAAGGGGGTAATTAGAGCCAATTCAAGTCAATTAAATGGGTTTTAAAAATAGAAAGCTACATTTGAATTTTAAAAGTTTAAAAATAGAGTTATAATGGCTAATTAGGGCTAATCAAAGCATATAATAATGGGTCCTAACTTGGAAGGTTTTCTTTTGAAATTTAAAAGTTAAAAGATTTTAAATTGGAATTGGAATTTGAAATTTATAAATATGAAAAAGTATTAAGGAATTTGATAAAAGTTAATAAAAAAATCATGTTAAAAATAATAAAAGTTTAATACTTATAAGGCTAGCAAGTGGTACGGGTACGGGTCAGATACGTCGAACAACAAATATGGAAAAAATAATACACGAGAGACACAGATACATCGTAACGATAAAAACCGGTCGTTACAGTATATTTTCCCAAGGCGACAAGAATAAAGAGAAATGGAGCTTGTATGATGCTTTCATATCATTTGTAAAGATATGATGCATAGATCAAATCGTGGAAGCATACATTAGGTTTTTGTGTGTTTTCTAGGATTGTAGAATTACATTTATTGAACCTGTTCTTCATGATCTTGACAACAAAGAAGATTATGTCGGTTCCAACGATATATGAGATCTATGCGCTTGTAAATTGGGATGAAGTCTTGTTGATATTAACACAATGAACGTGGTCTCTTTGATGGAGCTATAATTGAGCTTTGCAGCCTACCAGACCTTATAAACATAATAGATCAACTTTTCATCTTCTCCTTGTCATACTGATAACTTCTGTGTTGATAATGGTAGCTGTGATAGATTGCTATGTATATGGAGTTCTCTACCCTTAGGCCAAGAGGAACAAAGTGACAACATGTATCATTTCAAAAATTGCACGCTCTTTTGCATTCCTCTCTTTGGCATTCCTCTGTTCACTCCACCTTCACCTATGCAGTATGCTTCTTTGCCTAGATTTTTGTATTAGTTTGAAAAAGGAATGTGACTTATTAGCCGACTTCTTAACACAGTAGGACCGAAGGCAACAATGTTATTCTACATTTGCTTATATGACATAGCAATTAATTGGGGATCCAAATACATAGTTTTTTAGATTCAACTTCATTTGGTATTGTTTTAAGACTATGAAAATATCATTGAATTATATGGTTGTGTTGGACCCAATGTTTTGGGTGAAGAAACAACGAAAGGCTGGGTTATTGATGATATTTATAATGTCTTAGCTTTAGACAAGATACAATATTTTTAGAAGCTGACGGATCAAGTGCTTAATTATATTTATCTCATGAAGGATGAAAGCAATTGGGTGTACTCTACAACAGCTTATTCACTCAAATTCTTCAATGATTCCTGGAGCTACACATGCAAGAGGAATACTACTAAACTACGAAAATTGAAGATCAAGCAAGGGTATATTCTTTTATAGGAAAAATCTCACTTGTTAAAATGATGATGAGTTCACTTGATTGGAAAAACATTAAGAGGATTTCACGTTGGCCTAAATTTCATATTGCATCGATTCATCATCTTTTTAAGGATATTCGTAGATATCCACTTAATTTAACTATATTCATTTGTTGCCCACTCGAATTGATTTTTAGCCATGATTCAAACCATATTTAGCCTTGTTCGAACGAAAACCCAAGAGCTTATTTTGGTATTTTTTATTTTCTAAGGATTTCTATCTAGTGAAAAACCTTTGTATTATTTAGTAAGGGTTAGCTTCTCAACTCAACTCTATTTTTACACATTCAAATCATTTTAGTGATTAATTAGTCCTATTTTGGAGAAAAACTCTCTTGTGATCAAAAGTTTTCAAGCTCTCAAGTTCAAATCTTTCAAATTCATTCTTGGAGAAAATCAAGAAAACTTTTCTTCTATCACTCTTCATTATGGATGAACATGGGCTGGCGAGACTGGGCTAGGGCTAAGCACTCGACTGTAGCCCATATTGGGCCTGAAATCGTGACCTTTAAAATAGGCTGTTAATTGGTAGCCCCAATCATGCCTTGTGGGTTTTTGTGCCAGCTATTTACTTGTTTCAATTCCAATTCTAATCTATGATTGTTATGAATCAAATGTGTGCCTATATAATTGAAATACAGCACCTACTTTATAGTCAAACAAATTGAGGGGAAGTAATTACACTCGGGTTTTTTGGTTAGGTTTGTTTCTTCTAGGAAAAGATCAAAATAATACTTATTAGATCCACGAGTTATTTTTTTAGAAATCCATTGGTGTGCAATGCAGTAGTAATGAACATTTTTTATCATTCTTTTAATCAACTTTGAAAATGTTAATTTATTGATAAATTAAGTGTAACATTGATGACTATTTTTTGAGATAATCAAAATTTAAGACATTATAATTGATATATGGGAGGTGCAACGGCAAAATCTGAGGGGATGAATTGCACTTTTAATAGTGGTGTCAGAGAATTGGTTGTTGCTTTTCTTTTCTTAATTTAAGGGGATTCATGGTGGTGGCTATAATTTATTTTTAAATAAATATATGTTGCTTTGCTTAATGTTTTAAATTGTAGTACTTTTTATGTTTTAAAATTTGCAAAGTGTAGTTAATAATTTTTTCACCATGGTTTTAAAATTATATTTTCTATAACTTAGGGTTCATTTAGACCCCAAAAAATGAAATTCTCCATCGAAAAAAGTTGAACGAGAATGATCCTTTTTCTTTGGTAACAGATGATACTAGTAGGCATTGTTGGGGAGTGTATTTTTTCGAAAAACTATTGGGCTACTACTGTCGGCCATGACCATGTCTTGAAAAAAGTTTGGTCCTTAAAGAAAGTATCAACCCCGGCCTACTTTTTGCAAGTGATGTTATCAAATTTGGCCTTTTTCGGGATAAGCTGGGAGACCCTCATGCATCAACATATTTTCTTTCCTATTCTAAAAATAATAGTATCCATTACTTTATTTTGTCTTAGGACTTTGAACATTTTTCTTACATTGTTTGTCTTGTAGGAATCTTCATTAGTGATTTTGTTCATTGACATAGTTATATTCTTGTCTTGTGACATTTACAGTTACATACCATTAATTTTGTGACTCATACTATTTGTAATTTTGGTTTTATTATTCCTAAGGCTATAATACCTAGGAAGAAGATAAATAGTCGGAAGGAGTGGAACCATTATGTGCATATCTTGGCATTTGTGTTTTTATCGCTCTCAGGGTGATCACTAAGTTGATATGCATTTATTCTAATAACATTTTGTTTGCTCTCTATTCGTACTGTTTGAACGACATCCTATGGAGTTCGGACTATTGATATTATGGTTTGCACTATATCATACACTGTTTGAATCATATTGATCAAACTTATCACCACATTGTTTGCTTAATATTTTTTTTGACAAGTTGTTTGCTTAATATTATTTGTACACTATATTATATTTGATTGTATTTCTTATTATTTTAGTGTAACGTTACTAAACTATTTGGACGATTTTTGTTGTTCAACATTTGCTATACTTGTTTCATTTACATAACTTTACATAGCTTTTCGTTTACTGCACTATGATCCTTATGTACCTATGTGGATCCTGTTGTTGATATTAAATCTTGGGTATTCAAGTTCTTAAGATTTATATCACTGTGTTTCATCCATGTCATCCTTAATGTAGTCAACAACTTCATTTTATAAGAGTCGATTTTCAAAAAGCATGATTCCTACTTCAACTTCGACTTGACTATACTTTACGATCATGTCGTCGTATGACAATGACGCTAGCTGCATATGAAGATCACCAAATTTGAAATCATCATTATTTGATAGGTGCGAGATTGGACTCTCCTTCAACGCAAATCTAAGCCTGTTATCGACAGCTACCATACAGTCCAACCATAATCAAAGATGGATCAAAGTGTGGGAATAAAGAAATAGAATGGGAAGAGTATTAACTCATTTGATCAGATGGATGAGGAGAATACATAAGTATGTATTTCCTTGTGTTTCTAAAAGAGAGATTGTTTCTCTCTCAGGTTACTCCTCCTTACACACCACAATATAATGGTGTGTCACAGAGAAGAAATAACCCATTATTGGATATGATGCAATCCATGATGAGTAACACTGAGTTACATCTTTTTTTCTAGGTATATGCCATAGAAACGACCATATGCATATTGAACGTAGTTTTGTCCAAAGCCGTGCCTACCACTCCATATGAGATATAGACAGGGAAAGAACCCAGTCTTAAGTTTGTTAAGATGTTGGGTTGTACAACATATGCAAAAAGGTACAATCCAGATAAACTGGAGGCTAGGTCCATCATGTGCAATTTTGTTGGCATCCTAAAAATCTCAAGGATACATATTGTATCACTTTGAGGAACAAAAATTGTTTGTTGCCTAACATGCTACCTTTCTTGGGAAGGAGTCTCTTTGTGAAGAGATACTAGGAAACATGATAGATCTGGAAGAGGTTCCAAAAACATAAACTTTAACACACCAAGGGATAGAACCAGACATCCAAGCTTTTGTTGATGAAACTATACCAATCAGGAGACCTGGTAGGCACTCCCATCCGTCGAATTGATATTGCGATTTTTTTGTTTATGGTGGAATAGATGATAACATCACAGATGCTGATGATCCTACTAGTTTCTAAGATGCCATGTAGAGTGGAGACTCTGTAAGATGGCTTTACGTGATAAAATCTGAAATGGATTCCATGCACACCAACAAAGTTTAGACTTTGGAGGACGTTCCCAAAGGGATCAAATCCATATGGAACAAATGGATTTTCAAGAAGAAGATCAATGCAGATGGAAATGTAGAGATCTTCAAGTCAAGGTTACTGGCTAAAGGATATCGTCAAGGTGTCACGCACCACTTCCCATTATACTTGGGAGCGAGGACGCGAGCGGGTCTGTATGGGCAGAACCGGTGAAGCTCATGTAGGGATCGTCTAACCCTTGAAATACTAACAACACACACTAGAGGGGGGGGGGGGGGGTGAATAGTGTAATGGTAATAAAATTGTCCAATTAAAATTTAACTTGCAAATGCGGAGTTATAAATGCAAGAGGAATTAAAAGGCACAATCAATCCAAACGCAAACACAAAGTTTTACACTGGTTCCCCAAACTTGGGTACATCCAGCCACACCAATATTCACTATAATCCCACACAGAGAAGTGAATACAAATCTCACAAGGAGATACCCCACAAAGAGGATTTATGCCCTACACAAGGACCTAACCAATCCTACACAAGGATCAAGACTCCCACACAGAGAATCACTAACTCCCACTCAGAGAATTAGGGTTAGCCCTACACTAGGACACTAGAACTTCCACAAAGAGAGTTAATTCCTACAAAGAGAAGTCCCTAGTCTCACAAAGAGACAACCTCCCACAAAGTGAGAAACTCCCACAAAGAGAGTATCCTAATCCCACAAAACGAAATAGGAAAACAAATTACACCCTGTAAAGTAAATACTCTTACCTATACCTTGAGATGCTTACTCATGAATGAATGCAAGGCATGGAAGAGGATCTCCAAGTGTTAGAATATGCTTGAGAGCACTTGGATGATTTCCCTTGAGCTGGACTTCAATGCATGAAGGAAGATGAATGCTTAAAAGAGGGAAATGAGGGAGCTTGAGAGTGGCTTATTGATCTCTTGAAATTTTCTATAGAGTCAATAGTTATCAAGTGTTGTCAAGAGTTCTCAAGTGATGGCAGCACACTCATATATATAGGAATCCTATATCAAGCCTAAAAACCCAAAGAAACAGCCAAATAACCAAATCTGCAACGGCTAGAAACTGGGTGAAAACGACAGGAACAGTCGACTGATGATCATAAGACAGTCGACTGATCAACGGCTAGAAAATATCCAACGGCTATAATCTGAGCCAGGACAGTCGACTGACGAAGTCAATACAGTCGACTGACAAACAGGACAGGTGATTCGGGTTGAATATTGTATATTTAACCCCCTATTTAGCCATATTTTGTGCTCATATGATGCTTAATTGGTCTCTAATACGTTCGTATTTTGTATACCATCAACTATTAGAGAAATCACCTTATTTGAGCACAAAACAGCAATTAACTGAGTATTTCTACACTTTTTATATTGTTCATAGCTTGGTCTCGATCTCACGATTCCAACGACTATTTATTTGTATTTTTTAAGATGTGTGCTAATTACTGTGTATTTTTGAATGCAAAATACCATTTAATTGGAGAAATACACACGAAAATACGAAATACGGTCGCCGCCAAATGAAATGGCGCCACGTGGCAGCATCTATACCATCGCGTTCAATCCAACGAGTGCAACGATATGTTACGTGGCTATGTTTCAACCGTTGGATGAGGATCCAACGGTCCAAGCGAGGAGACAGAAGCGGGCGACGTGGTCAGCCTTATCCATATGATCTTCATCCAACGGCCCAGATCAGCGCTTGAAAGAGATTTGGAAGCGGTCGATGCGGCTTCATCCAAGCCACACGATCACGATCCAGCGGCGGAGATCATCCCCTCACGAAGCAATGCGGAGCTGAATTGGAGCGTTCCAGGCCGTCGCTTGAAAGATCGGACGGTCGAAATTTAACCCGCGAAATGCAGCGCAACGAGCAGCAGATTCGAGCGGAGCGATCTCCACCGTTTTCCTTCCGATCCGATGGTTAGGAGTGAATACGAGCAGATCTCGGAGTTGTTAGCGAGCGGGCGTGCGCGAATTTCAAAGCCCACGTGGTGTTCCGAGAGACGATCCCGCATTGGATCGGACGGCCACGATTTGAAGCGGTTATTGGTTTGGGTTTGGGCGCTATTGGTGCGGGGTTTGAACCCGTTAAGACTCATTAAACCCACAATGTTTTGTATTTAAGGTATTTCTAGGGTTTTTGAGCGTATTTTGGCGTATTGGAGGCTCTAGGAGCCGTATTTCGTCACCAAATTTGGGAGCCCTGGGGACAGAGGCTAGATCTAGTATCTGAAGGAGTTTGGGGTTCAATTGGAGAGAATTGGTGATAAAATTCTAAACTTTACCTTGTATTTGGCGTATTTAGCTCGTATTTTGATGTATTGATGATGTATTTGGCTATGAATATTGATTCTCTACCCTCCATGCATGGCTAATACCCTCATGTGCTGGTTGTGATGTTGTTAGATCTCTGAAATCTATGATTTGAATATCTTTTCACCCTAATTTGCACGTTATATCGCGTATTTTGCTAGTTTCTACATGTATTATTCAAGTATAATCGTTTTTAGTGTACTTGGGTCGAGTACGATCTTTGCGGACGTACTCGTGGTGATCCTTGCAGACACATTAGTTTATTTTCCTAGTATTGTATGCGTACTTAAGGCACTTTTTCGATGCCCGTTTATCGTTATATTTTTCGACGTTCTCGTGCCCTGACCGGACGAAACGTTGAGTTATAGAACAAATATTTATAATCATTGATTGCATTGATCCTAACGAAATCACAACCAACACATTCTCTTCATATTGATATCCCAATATTACCTTCCCCGTAGTTATCATAGGATTTTCTTGTATTCTTTTAAACCCTTGATACCATATCGTTATACTTGATAGGTGGTTGTTTATTACCGTATTATTACTCTTTACAAACTGAAGTTCGTAATTTTACAGGTCAGTTGTCCCGTGGATTCGATACCTGGACTCACCAGGATATTACTTGTTTGATCTCCTGCGCTTGGGAGTAGTGCTCACATCATTTGAGACGAGCCAAGTTTTTGGCGCCGTTGCCAGGGATAACAGTACTTGCGAAGCTACAATTTCAGTTCGTTTGTAGGAACATTCGGTGAGATCCTTCCATCTTATAGTTTAGGATTATTATTATTTTTTTGTTTTTTTTCTTTTTATAAAATTTTTTTTCAAAAAAAATGGAGTATATGGAATACATGAATTTTTATCGCACAAACAATTTATATGATGCAGAGTACGATATTGCACACAAACATATGAAGGAGAAGCTTAAGATTGTTGGTTTTAATTAGAATGATTGTGAAACTTTCTTTCAGGCCTGGAGGAGGTTCACAAACATAATATCGAGCTATCTGCAGCATGTGTATACAAAGAAAGAACTTATGGAGTCCTTCCTAGGTGGACTACGACCACAGCTGCAGGAATTCTTGGGAGTTATGACGCCGACAGAGGCGTGGAAGTACATGGAGTCTTTACAAGAGAATGAAGAAATCATGAAAGAGACTTCAGAGTGCGATTCAACGGAGCCTTCAAGCCTTGATCAAGGGGAGCAAAGCGTAGACGTACCTTTGCAACACTTGAAAGAGGAAGTTCAATTGCTCATTCAGACAGAGGAGGCTACATCCCATCAATTCCAAGAGAACTTCCTTGCTCGGAGTCGGCAGATTCAGAAATCCATTGAAAATCTTACTTTGATTGCCACTTGCTTAGAAGAAAGTAATGCCTTTGAAATTCAATTTCCAAAATCTAATTTGAGTTCGTCTTCTATTGCAGGTATATCGAGCTAGCCATGTCACGATGAGGACACGAATAAAAATATCGACATGGCAGGAAGTGTGTGCAAAAGCGAGAACGAGCTAGCAATTTTGGATGAATATGAGGAGGAATTGGCGAGGGACATGTGTTTAGAGTTATCGCTATGGAGCCCGAACCATTCCCTCCCCCCAGTGTTTTTCCCAAAATCATTTACCCCTCTCTCCAATGACTGAGTATCATGCCGAGAGTGGTGCATATTCTTCAGGGAGTAGTCGTCAACATGCTTTAATTTATTTCACCTATTTTGATGACTACATATGAAGTACTTTTATTAAAAGGAATTTTAAACTAATTTGGATTGACATAACTCATCTCTTGCAGGACATTGGTAAACAATTTATAGAGATGCTTGGAGTTGTGTTGCTTGGGTCCAATTTAGCTTTTGGGGGAAGAATAATCGCCGAGGAGCGCACGGAGAAAATTGAACAACTTCCTCCACCATTAAAGATCCGTGATCCACCATTTGACCACGGTGTGTTCTTTCCAGTAGTGTAGATTTTATATGCTTTCTAGGTTGCTTGCTTGAATAAACTCGTACCCCTTTCGACATTGAGGACAATGTCCATCTTTAGTTGGGGGTGTGTATGAGACCTTAAGATTTTTTATAAAAAAAACAAGGCAAAAGACAAGAATTATCCACCATGCTCATCTTTTAAAAACTCCTTCATATACCACAAATACGGATGATTAAGCATTGATTGAGTTCTAAAAATTATTTATGGCGTGAACTAATTTTTTTCCTTCATGGAATTACTCGTTAATATGCTATTCATGAAAATTTTCAATTGTCATGATTAATATCTCGAAATAGTTTGAATTTATTTCATGCATGCTAATGTGATGAAAAAGCTTAAGTATACACGATTTATTAGAATAGTCTTCAAGTTGAAGAGGAATTGTTATTAATGTTTATGTTCGAAGAATGGGTGTTGAGTTACTTATGAAAAAGAAAAAAGAGTAAGGAATGAAGAAACGAAAAAAAAATGAAATGAATAAGTGTGTCACTAAATAAATAGCTTGGTTGGCTCGAGTAGTACAGTCCGAGTGGTCCCTTTTTGGCATAATGCCCTATTATCGTCTGATTTGGGAGCCATTGACCAGAACCTCACTCATTTGATGGAGCGATCCAAGTTATATATTTTTCCGCAAATATTGCTTTATGCGCGTTACGTGGAACTAAAAAAAGGAAAAGAAAAGAAATGGTGAATAAACTAAGCAACTCCAATACCCATGTTTTGAACGATTGTTTTGATAGGTCAATTCCTTGGAAATGAGAAGACTAGAATATAACGACGTGTTATACTTTCGCTTGCGCAAAACGATGCTTGCATGTTCTTTATTCAAATTAAATTAAAGAAAATATCATGTGATTGGTCTTATTCATGGATTGTGTATATTGATAGTCAAAATCATGTTGGAAAGCGTGTTATTGAGCCATGCCATAAGCGTTTGATAGAATTTATTATTTTACTAATCATCCGTATTCATCGCTCTTTTTGCTAGAGACTAGCAAATCGCTAGTTGGGGGGTGTGATTCGGGTTGAATATTGTATATTTAACCCCATATTTAGCCATATTTTGTGCTCATATGATGCTTAATTGGTCTCTAATACGTTTGTATTTTGTATACCATCAATTATTAGAGAAATCACCTTATTTGAGCACAAAACAACAATTAACTGAGTATTTCTACACTTTTTATATTTTTCATAGCTTGGTCTCGATCTCACGATTCCAACGACTATTTATTTGTATTTTTCTGAGATGTGTGCTAATTACTGTGTATTTTTGAATGCAGAATACCATTTAATTGGAGAAATACACACGAAAATACGAAATACGGTCGCCGTCAAATGAAATGGCGCCACGTGGCAGTATCTATACCATCGCGTTCAATCCAACGGGCGCAACGATATGTTACGTGGCTATGTTTCAACCGTTGGATGAGGATCCAACGGTCCAAGCGAGGAGACAGAAGCGGGCGACGTGGTCAGCCTTATCCATATGATCTTCATCCAACGGCCCAGATCAGTGCTTGAAAGAGATTTGGAAGCGGTCGATGCGGCTTCATCCAAGCCACACGATCACGATCCAGCGGCGGAGATCATCCCCTCACGAAGCAATGCGGAGCTGAATTGGAGCGTTCCGGGCCGTCGCTCGAAAGATCGGACGGTCGAAATTTAACCCGCGAAATGCAGCGCAACGAGCAGCAGATTCGATTGGAGCGATCTCCACCGTTTTCCTTCCGATCCGACGGTTAGGAGTGAATACGAGCAGATCTCGGAGTTGTTAGCGAGCGGGCGTGCGCGAATTTCAAAGCCCACGTGGTGTTCCGAGAGACGATCCCGCATTGGATCGGACGGCCACGATTTGAAGCGGTTATTGGTTTGGGTTTGGGCGCTATTGGTGCGGGGTTTGAACCCGTTAAGACTCATTAAACCCGCAATGTTTTGTATTTAAGGTATTTCTAGGGTTTTTGAGCGTATTTTGGCGTATTGGAGGCTCTAGGAGCCGTATTTCGTCACCAAATTTGGGAGCCCTGGGGACAGAGGCTAGATCTAGTATCTGAAGGAGTTTGGGGTTCAATTGGAGAGAATTGGTGATAAAATTCTAAACTTTACCTTGTATTTGGCGTATTTAGCTCGTATTTTGATGTATTGATGATGTATTTGGCTACGAATATTGATTCTCTACCCTCCATGCGTGGCTAATACCCTCATGTGCTGGTTGTGATGTTGTTAGATCTCTGAAATCTATGATTTGAATATCTTTTCGCCCTAATTTGCACGTTATATCGCGTATTTTGCTAGTTTCTACATGTATTATTCAAGTATAATCGTTGTTAGTGTACTTGGATCGAGTACGATGTTTGCGGACGTACTCGTGTTGATCCTTGCGGACACATTAGTTTATTTTCCTCATGAAACTAGTATTGTATGCGTACTTAAGGCACTTTTTCGATGCTCGTTTTTCGTTATATTTTCCGACGTTCTCGTGCCCTGATCGGACGAAATGTTGAGTTATAGAAAAGATATTTATAATCATTGATTGCATTGATCCTAACGAAATCACAACCAACACATTATCTTCATATTGATATCCCAATATTACCTTCCCCGTAGTTATCGTAGGATTTTCTTGTATTCTTTTAAACCCTTGAATATCGTTATACCTGATAGGTGGTTGTTTATTACCGTATTATTACTCTTTACAATCTGAAGTTCGTAATTTTCCAGGTCAGTTGTCCCGTGGATTCGATACCTGGACTCACTAGGATATTACTTGTTCGATCTCCTGCGCTTGGGAGTAGTGCTCACATCATTTGAGACGAGCCAACAGGCGCCTGTTAATCCTTCAGCAGACGACTGCTGCAGGGGATGGATCGAAACAGAGAGCTGCACTCTTTCTCCAATTCTTCGCACATGCGACTGATGTTAATACTACTGTCAACTGTCAAATAGTCAGACGACTGTATATTCTTCATCAGTCGACTACTGTAAAATATGGAGAGAAGACAGAGAGATGCAGTGAATGCACTTACGCTAGACAGGCGACTGTTGGCCAATTTTCAGGTGACTGTAAATATACATGCGACTGTAAACTGATCTTCAGGCGACTGTGCGTAAAGTTCAAGTTTGAGTCAATTGAAATGTTGACTTGAGCTGTGCATATCAGGCGACTGTAGAAGGATCTACAGGCGACTGGAAATCACCCAGGCGGCTGTGTTTCCTTCATCAGGCGACTGACAAAAAGCCAGAGACTCCAAGTGAGTCTTTGGACAGAGTGAACCTATTGGGTTGGATTCTATGATAATCTTAAGGTTCACTAAGATGGTTAAATGCAAGTGCATGAATGAGCAAACCATCTAGCAAGGCATTACATTAACCTTAGACTCAAAAGAGAGAAAGCAATAAAGTAAATTACATGGATTACAATGCTTTCTTAAGAGTCTAAGTCTTCAATCTTGATGCCTTGATTGCTCTCCACCATCTCCAAGCTTTGGCACTCCTTGAGTCCAAACTTTGGCCCTTCTTCACATGATGTCCATCCTTACACCAAGTGATTAGTCTCCAAGAAAGATATCCTTGAAATAAATTGAGAGACTAAAACATGAGATTCATTAGCAACAACATAATTTTGTGATCATCATCAAAATAAGATTGGTATGAAACACCAATACCCAACAATCTCCCCCTTTTTGATGATGACACACATTATGTAAATCATAAAGAATTAAAGCACAATGCTAATGATCTCCCCCTACTTATATGCACCAATTATATAATGAGCTACACAAAGGTAAATACTCATAATACCAATAAAAACATGGTGACATATAATAGGCATGGATTACATAAACCAATTGCAAAGAATAAAGGCATGCAAACATGAATGGTTTATCTAATCCCATATATCTCTCCCTATAGAGATATCTCTCCCCATATGCATATGTATATATCTCTCCCCTATAGATATGATCACATAATGCATATATCTCTCCCCCTTGACATCTTCAAAAAGGTGGACATCAAAAATATCCCCCTTTGTTATCTTAACCAAGATGTGATAAAATGCAAGAAACGAAAGATATGTATGATACCAAATTTAAAAATTTAGTGGGTATCAATTCACTATCCCATGCTCCCCCTAGATCATAGAAATGGTCAAATTTTGACTTCTAGGATCTAATACCAATTAATTAATGGAGCCATGGGCCTTAAAAGTGTATCAAATCAATAGATATGGAAAAATCAAGCTTCAAAGATACACAAGGATATTGCCAAAAACAATGAGACATGAAACAAGTTGGCAATAAACAAGAGGTTTGGTTTGAGACCCAAAATAACCAAATGTAAATAATGATCTCAAATAACCTCCGAAATGAGAGTTAAAATATGTCTTAAAATAATTTAAACATATAATATATTAACTCCCCCATTGACATACACATGGATCAAAAATGCATGCATGTCAATAAACCCCAAGGTCCCCATTTTCATGAAAAGAAATAAATTTGAAAAATATTTTCAAAATCATGAAACACACACAATCAATGGGTATGCTTAAAATAAACATAGAAGCACAATACCCATGCAATATGCATATATGTGAGGAACCTAAACATTAGGTAACCAAACCCAAGAGGAGTTTGATTTCCTAACGTAATCACACGAGGTGATCACATCTCTAACTAGAGAGTTGATGTAACTATCTCTCTCTTGCACACTAACCTTAGTGGGAATCCATAATCTCAAGGAATTCCTAGGCAATGGTTTTGCCTTTGCAAGAGGGAAGGATGTGACATGCTTAGGTGTAGAAACAAATTTCTTAGCATGCAAAGAATGAGGATTTTGCTTTTTAGCAAAAAATGAAGATTCTTCATTCTTCCTCATCACCTTGTGATCTACATGCTTCTTGTTGGTGTTATTGTTGTACAAGAAAGCATGGTGATTCTTCTTAGGTGCTTTAGCAATATTTCTTGAATTTGCACCAAAAGAAGAATTAGAGGTGGGTTTGGGAACCACATTTTGAATATAACCCAAACCTCCTCCATGATTTGCCAGATGTTGTTTTTCCAATAAATCGTGGAGTGAATCCCTAGAATACACAAAGATTACGAGCTTCCGGGATTCCTCTTCACATTTCAACGTAAGTTGTTGAATGTGAGCATCTAAGCTAAGGTTTTGAGCAATGAGATTTTCATTTAAAAGACTCAATTTCTTAACTTGAGAGAGAAGTGTGTCTCTCTCACAAGTGTCATAAACATGCTTTTCATCATGAATATTTACACTAGATGATTCTAACTCATGCACCCTACTCATAGCATTATCAAGTTTAGCTTTCATTTTATCATATGAATGCACTTACTTGCCAAATTGGATGCCACATTAAGGCGGTATTCGAGCTCCTCATAGGATGGCTTTTCCTCCTCGGTTTCTTCATCACTTTCCTCCTCGCTTGAGCTTGACGAAGACTCTTCCCCATTAGCCATGAAGCAACTTTCTTCATTGGAGTTGAGCCATGTCTCTATCTCTTCATCGCTAGAGTTAGATGAAATTGATGAAGAGTCATCAAAGGCAACGAAACACCTTTGATCGTGCTCCTTGTCATCTTCTCCTTCATCATTAGATGTGTCCTTATCGGAATCATCAAATGTGCCGATAAGTCCATTCTTTTGGTTCTTGACCTCGGACTTGGCTTTCCACTGTTTCTTCCCTTTCCTCTTATAGGTATCTATGTTGGGTTTGGAAGGGCATTCGGTAGCCACATGACCTATTCCACTGTAGTTGAAACAAACCAACTTGTTAGACTGTGAGACAAACTTTGATGAAGACGTACCTTGATTATCCTTGAGGAATGCCTTGAAATTCTTGAATTTCTTGGCAAGCTCGATGTAGTCATCGTCGTTAAGATCTTCTTCATCTTCACTTTGAGCTTCTTGTTGGAACTTCTTTTTCCACTTGATTGGCTCCTTCTCACCATGAAGAGCAACGCCCTTTTTCTTCTCGGGCTTGGTTGACTGGATCTCTTCCTTATGTTGAAGTAGCACTTCATGAGCGATCTCCAAAGTATGCCAAATACTATTGGCCGATTTGCACATGGAGATGCGATCGAACTCATCCGGAGTGAGGGCGCAATGGAGAACACACATATCCCTAGCATTGACTTTGATCAAGTCCTTCTCCGCTTTAGTTCTCAAGGCCGCGGGTGAAGTAGGCTCCTCGAAAGGTGACTCCGTTATGTCCCAAAGGTCATGACTCTTCACGTAGACCATCATCCTGATCTTCCAACTCGGGTAGTTGGTTCCGTTGAAGAGCGGGGGTCGAACGGTAGAAAGACCTTCTTCATGAGGCGCGGAAGTAGCGTTGAATGCCATCGTTGCAGTATGCTTTAACCTCGCTCTGATACCAATTGTAGGGATCGTCTAACCCTTGCAATACTAACAACACACACTAGAGGGGGGTGAATGGTGTAATGGCAATAAAATTGTGCAATTAAAATTTAACTTGCAAATGCGGAATTATAAATGCAAGAGGAATTAAAAGGCACAATCAATCCAAACGCAAACACAAAGTTTTACCCTGGTTCCCCAAACTTGGGTACATCCAGCCACACCAATATTCACTATAATCCCACACAGAGAAGTGAATACAAATCTCACAAGGAGATACCCCATAAAGAGGATTTATGCCCTACACAAGGACCCAACCAATCCTACACAAGGATCAAGACTCCCACACAGAGAATCACTAACTCCCACTCAGAGAATTAGTTTAGCCCTACACTAGGACACTAGAACTCCCACAAAGAGAGTTAATTCCCACAAAGAGAATTCCCTAGTCCCACAAAGAGACAACCTCCCACAAAGAGAGAAACTACCACAAAGAGAGTATCCTAATCCCACAAAGAGAAATAGGAAAACAAATTACACCCTGTAAAGTAAATACTCTTACATATGCCTTGAGATGCTTACTCATGAATGAATGCAAGGCATGGAAGAGGATCTCCAAGTGTTGGAATATGCTTGAGAGCACTTGGATGATTTCCCTTGAGCTGGACTTCAATGCATGAAGGAAGATGAATGCTCAAAATAGGGAAATGAGGGAGCTTGAGAGTGGCTTATTGATCTCTTGAGATTTTCTATAGAGTCAAGAGTTATCAAGTGTTGGAAAGAGTTCTTAAGTGATGGCAGCACACTCATATATATAGGAATCCTATATCAAGCCCAAAAACCCAAAGAAACAGCCAAATAACCAAATCTGCAACAGCTAGAAACTGGGTGAAAACGACAGGAACAGTCGACTGATGATCATAAGACAGTCGACTGATCAACGACTAGAAAATATCCAACGGCTATAATTTGAGCCAGGACAGTCGACTGACGAAGTCAATACAGTCGACTGACAAACAGGACAGGTGCCTGTTAATCCTTCAGCAGACGACTGCTGCAGGGGATGGATCGAAACAGAGAGCTGCACTCTTTCTCCAATTCTTCGCACAGATGACTGATGTTAATACTACAGTCAACTGTCAAATAGTCAGACGACTGTATATTCTTCATCAGTCGACTACTGTAAAATATGGAGAGAAGACAGAGAGATGTAGTGAATGCACTTACTCTAGACATGCGACTGTTGGCCAATTTCCAGGTGACTGTAAATATATAGGCGACTGTAAACTGATCTTCAGGCGACTGTGCGTAAAGTTCAAGTTCTGTGCATATCAGGCGATTGTAGAAGGATCTACAGGCGACTGGAAATCACCCAGTCGGCTGTGTTTCCTTCATCAGGCGACTGACGGAAAGCCAGAGACTCCAAGTGAGCCTTTAGACAAGTGAACCTATTGGGTTGGATTCTATGATAATCCTAAGGTTTCCTAAGATGGTTAAATGCAAGTGCATGAATGAGCAAACCATCTAGCAAGGCATTATATTAACCCTAGACTCAAAAGAGAGAGAAAGCAATAAAGTAAATTACATGGATTACAATGCTTTCTTAAGAGTCTTAAGTCTTCAATCTTGATGCCTTGATTGCTCTCCACCATCTCCAAGCTTTGGCACTCCTTGAGTCCAAACTTTGGCCCTTCTTCACATACATTTTAACAACAAGGAATGTATGTCAGCAATGGTCCTTGGCAAGCAAAAGTGAGAGTGGAACCCTTGGCAAGAATTTTCAAAACATTTTACATGATAGTTTAAGAAATATGAATAATGAAACAGTTACAAATCCTAAGCAGTTTGCACGGAAATAACTTTAGCATGGCAGTTCTAGTATAAGAGGAAGCAGTAATAGTTTTACATGTCATATATGTTAAGATGGCAGTTTCAAGCTATTCTTGAGTGTATCTTACTGTGACTAAGGTCCATGTTGTTAGGTGGATAGCAAGTGAATCTACCTTCTTGTGTCCTCGAAGGTGACCCGTTTACTTCCGACTAGTGCCTGCGAACCCAACCCCACCCACGTGTACTTTTTTGGATCACGAGACAGAATCAGCCAAACTGGCCCACAAGATGTATTATTAGCCAAACCGGCCCTCAAGACAGCCAAACCGGCCTGCATATAGTCATGATGTTTCAAGTGATTCAAGATATCTATATATGTCCAGAGATGTTTGCAATTTACAAGGCATCATTAGTTAAGTTATTAAAATGTCCACACACAGACACACAGGTTTTTATCTTGCAATACACAACTAGTAAACATATGAAGTTGGTATCACATTAAATGTAACAGTATTTAAAACATGTTGAGATTGCACACTTACCTTATTTTGGTGATTTTGGGTGTCCGAGCGAGCGTAACGAGGGGCGTGTTTTATTTTGCGTCATGGATTTATAGTTGGTTAAGGTTCTAAATGAGTTACAAGATATTTAATTATACCACACTATTTTATCCACACACACACACATATATACTATTATAAACTAACATATATAATACACACATATACTATTATAAACTAACATATATAATGTACTAACACTTTATAGTATATATATATGTATATATATATATATGTATATATATGTGTGTGTGTGTGTGTATATATATATATATGTATATGTATGTATGTATGTATGTATGTATGTATGTATGTATGTATGTATATATATGTGTGTATATATATATGTGCATATAT
The DNA here is from genome assembly GCA_030789695.1 of Scilla litardierei. Lineage (NCBI taxonomy): Eukaryota > Viridiplantae > Streptophyta > Magnoliopsida > Asparagales > Asparagaceae > Scilla > Scilla litardierei. The sequence continues at coordinate 57,293,039 of CM061130.1, read as the reverse complement.
ATATATATATACTAGTCATAACCCGTGCCCTCGGGCACGGTTCAGTTAAGATAACCCCTCAAAATATTTGTTCACCCCAAAAATTATTCCCCGCTACAAAATTTAGACGGACAAAAATTTAGCGAGCGCCTTCGGCGCAGGCATCTTCTCCCCCAAAAATTATTTCCCGCCTTCAGCGCGAGTGCACGGACGCCTTCAACGTGGGGGCCTTCGAAAATATGGAAACGTAAATAGATTACTAAGTCGTTTGCATTTTTTGGCCGTAATGCAATATATGTTGGGCATATGAAATAAAGGAACTTGAAATGCTTTCTCCAACCCAATGATCCACATTGTTGAGATTGAGAGGCAACTATCTAAAGAGAATTTAAATAAATAATTAAAATTCACTTTTCACCCCCACCTACGTGAAGCAGCGCAAATGCAACCGCCAGGGAGAACTCATGCAAGATTTCGACATGTATCCTAAAAAGTGCTTACAACTGTCCATCGACTCGTCAGGTTCTGGTCACCGCCTCACATAGCGAATCCAAAACCATACCGAATTCGTTGAGAGTCCTGGCCCAGCTGGTCACTGGTTATTTCATATGCCCAGTAATGGGTTTCCAAGTTTCAAAAATTTTCATTTTCCCCAACATTCTTTTCAACCAAAAATTATGTCTTTCCCCCAAAATTCTATCAAAAACTCATCTCAACCGTTTATTCCTCAAGATAAAATCTTATCCATCTACAGAAAACCCATCGACCGATGTTTCATGACTTTTGGGGCAGTGGTGTTGAGATTGAGATAAGGTGGGACTCTATGTTTCATGACTTGAAGCCCACGATCGATTGTTCTTGATTTCATTTTTTCTTTTTGTGTTTACTTTGTGAGTAAGTTTATTGATGAGAGAAAGCAGCTTTGCTTTGCTTTTTGTTGAGAGGTTTTGTCAACACTGTTTGCTTGTGGAGTTTGCTTGTGTTTGATATAATGATAAATTTGTGATAGCAGGTGCTCCAATTTTCATAGGAACTTGGCCTAATGTTTGAGCCAATTCTTAGGCCTGATGTACATGGCATAAGGCATAAGGCACCATGCATAAGGCCACAAAACTATGCTAAGATCAGTACCACGTTGCTGGAAATGTATAGCTGGCACCATGTATAGCTGGCACCACGTTGGTGGCCACAAAAATTACAAAAGAAAATGTATAGCTGGAAATGATCAGTACCAGAAATGATCAGTACCTTGCAAAAGAAAATTACAAAAGAAAATATGGCATAAGGCACATGCCCCCACGTTGAAGGCACGCTGAAGGCGTCCGTGCACTTGTGAAGGCACCATGTATAGTTTTGTGGCACACTGTTTTTGGTGTATGCATATGGGGAAGAGCAAGAACCCGTGCCTGCGAGAATGATTGCTGCTTTCTTCCTGTGAGAATGAGCAAACACCCTCAGACCTTGCGAGAGAGGAGTAAGACTCAGTACCTTCAGATCAAATGATCTTGCGAGAATCCGTACCTTCAGATCTGCGGCAAGCAAGAACTCGGGGAAGCCCTTGGGGAAATGATCTTGCTGATTTGGGGAAGAGCAAAAGACCTTACGGGTTTGGGAAAGAGCAAAAGAAAAATTGATTCAATATTCTTCTTTTGAAGTGGCGAAAAATGATCATCTCGCGGCAAGAAAGAAGAATTGATTCAATATTCTTCTTTTGTAAGACTCAGTACCAGAAATGATCAGTACCTTGTGAGATGACCAACAAAGGATCTTCAGATCTGCTTTGGGGAAGAGCAAGAGAGTCCTTTTCTTCACCTTGATGCTTGCGACAAAAGCTTGCGAGATGAGATGGTTTGTATCTTGCGGCAAGCAAGAACTCATAACCTTGCGATCCATTTTAATTTCCTTCAAGAACTCATAGCAAGAGCTCACTGCAAGAACTCGTAACAAATGACCTTCAGATCTGCTTTGGGGACAAAGGAGACGGTTCTTCACCTTGCGAGATGATTTAATTTCCTTGGGGATATGTGGAGTTTTGGGGAACTGTCCCCCAAAAACGCCTCTTACCCTTCCCCAAAAAGCCCGTTGCTATACCCGAGATAATTTCTGAGTAAAATGATTTAAAAAGTAAGTTGATATAAAAAGTATGTCTTAAAATACAAATCATTCATCCCAAAGCTTAATCTCAACCATCGATTCAGCAAGATTAAATCCAGACCGTCTTTTATCAACCAGTTTGTCCTAGTCAGCTTGTCCTAGTCAGCCCTAGGATTCAAAAAACGCTGTCAAATGTATAATATATATATATATATATATATATATATATATATATATATATATATATATATATATATATATATATAGAATAATGTGTATCATACGCCATATGAGGCCTTGCCTCATATGCCCTCTCACAAAATGTGTCGAGTACAAGCCCATGTGGAGCTTGTACTTGGTGTACTTGGCACCTTTTTGTGAGAGGGCATATGAGGCAAGTCCTCATATGGCGTATGATACCCATTATTCTCATATATATATACTAACGTGCAAATAGTAATTTTTAACATATGATTACATGTTAGTTCTATATACTGTGAGGTTATTAAATCAACTAACATATATAAATTACTATTTCATATTAAACTTACGCGTTTTCCAGCTACAGATTGCCTTGCAGGTGGAGGCAGTGACTAGCAACAACGGGCGGAGGTGTTGCTGTGGCAGTGGTGCACTAGGGGTGGCACTGCATCGTGGACGTCGAGGTCAACGGTAGTGTTGTCAGAGAGTTTCGCAGCGAGCGACAGACGTTGTCGTGTGGGTCGCCAGAGCTGCGTTTGGACGGAGAGGGTTGTGATGAGGTTCAATTGAGAGGTGTTGCTATCGGTAAAGGGGAGGTCGGGGGTGGTTCGTGGCTGGCGACGGGGAGGCGGGGTCTGCAGGTTAATGTGCTGGAGAAGAAAGTGGTCGTGGGGTCACCGACGGTCTGCGATTGGGTTGAAGAAGAAGTAGGGGTTTTGAGGAGGTCGAGGGAGATGAAAGCTTCCCAGGGGTTGGGTCGAAGGGGATGGCCGTTCTTTGAGGTTGGAGGGAGGAGGGAAGATGGGTTGCGAGTTTGGAAGCTTGGTGTTGACGGAGGTGGCCGGTGGAAGGGAGAGAGGAGAGAGGTCGGAGTATCCTCGAAAAATCCTTGATGAATCGACGGTAGTAACCCGCCAATCCTAGGAAACTCCTGATGTTTGATGCCGACCGAGGTGTAGGCCAATTACTGACTGATGCAACCTTATCTGGGTCGACAGAGATATCATCGCCCGATACCACATGTTCAAGAAATGCTATCGGTTCAGCCAGAATTTGCACTTGCTGTACTTGGCATACAACTGATGACGGTGAAGCGTCTCCAAAACAATCCACAGATTCTTGGCATGCTCCTCCTTGCTCTTCGAATAGACATATATCATCAATAAATATCACTATGAATTTATCCAGAGACTCGTAGAATATGAGATTCATGGGTTCATTAATACTGCAGGGGCGTTGGTCATACCGAATGGGATGACAACGAACTCATAGTGTCCATACTTGGTCCGAAAGGACGTCTTGTAGATATCTTCATTCTTGACCTTTACCTGATGGTATCCACTCCTGAGATCTCACTTCCAAAAAACTCGCGAGCCACCGAATTGATCGAAGATGTCATCGATGCGAGGTAACGTGTACTTATCTTCATAGTGACTTTGTTCAGCTGCAGATAATCCACACATATCCTTCTCGATCCGTCCTTCTTCTTGATCAACAGAATAGGCACACCCTAAGGAGATACGCTGGGATGGATGAATCCTTTCTGCAGCAGGTCGTCCAATTGCTTTCGTAGCTCTTCAAGTTCCGCAGGAGCCATACGGTAAGACACCTTCGAAATCGGTTGAGTATTCGGCATAAGGTAGATGCTGAATTCCAAAGCTCGGTCAAGCGGCAATCCAGAATATCCTCCAGAAATACATCTTCGAAATCTCGAACCACTGCAGGCTTCTCAGGTTCGACTTGCATAGATGCGATGATCACTTTGTTCGGCCGGGCCCGAAATTTGATATTCCGAGCGAACGACTTCCACTGATGAATTCGAACACCGGATGGTAGGGAATCTCAAATACTACTTTCTTCTTGTGACAGTCCATAGTAGCATAGAAGGTTCCTAGCCAATCCACGCCGTGAATAGCATCAAAGTTAGGCGTGTCCAGGACCATGAAGTCTGCATAGAGCTCATGTCTGCAAATCACCAAAGGACTTGATTTGCATCCCAAGAAAACACTCACCATGCCACTCCTAGTAGTGATATTCCAACTTTTGGGAAGTGGGTAGGTGGGAATCGAGTTTTTGACCACGAATTTCCAGGATAAGATACACAATGAAGCTCCAGAATCAATAAGATCAGAGCTGCATGGGAGGCCACTAAGATGACACCTAAGATGATAAAAATTAAATCTTAGCAAGGGGGTCTAACTAATAAGCACGAATATAAAAGCAATATGAAATACCAGATCTAGATGTTACCTGTAATCACTTCATCCTCAGCCTCAGCTTCTGCAGCTGTCGGAGTGAACGCTTGGCGCTTCGGCTGATTGGCCTATTAATAGGCTCGGTTCTACGGAACCAGAGGCACTCCACGCTGAGCAGGTCCAGGTGCACATCGTTGAAGAGGTCCATGAACTCCTCGCTGAACAGGTCCAAGTACTCTAGTAGGTGCTTGACGATCCTTGCCGTGGGACCAGTCTCTCGTAGCATGGGCAAATGCTCCGCAGATCAGGCATTGGTTCAACATCATCCAACAGTCCTTCTTCTGATGTCTGGTCTTGCCACAGAAGAAATAGGTCAGTTGAGCTCGGTCTCCAGGAGCAGCTGGCCTCTTGAACTATGTGGTTTGGGGAGGCCGGAAATTGCCCTTGGGCAAATCCTATGTGGCTCCATGTGATGCTTGCTTCCTCCAGCTTGAGTTTCCACTGGAAGTCTCGACACAACTTCATGACTCTGTGCAACATCCAAAACGTCCCGAAGGGTCGTGAGTTTCGTCGAGGTCTTGAGGCTTGAACTTTGGGATTCAGTTCTTGGCAAAACTGAAACGTACAGTCTTCTGGGTCCTCGACCTGTGGGGTACAAAGCGGCTGAGCATAGCAAACTCGGCCTCATACTCGTTAATAGTCCTATCTCCTTGGACCAGATTTGCATACTGCTGAAGTTCTCTTTTGGCTGTCTTGGAAAAATACTTGGTGTTGAACCTTTCCTGAAACATGCCCCAAGAGATAGGCTTGACCAAACACATTTCTTTCAGTTTCCACCAGCTCCGAGCATTGTCAGTCAGTCAGAGCTTTACGACATCGACCCATCCTGCCTGAGGGATATGTGCAATACTCAGCTTTTCCTCAGTCCCTTGGGCCCATTCTTCAGCATTTAGAGGCCCTTCCTTTCCAGAGAATCTCTTGGGTTGCAACTCATAGAATTTCTTAACTCTAGGTTCAACTCGAGGGGGGTGGTGGTGCAATCTGAGTAGGTTGCTGACCCTGCTGAATCAGTTATTGTTGGATCTCCAACATTTCTCTCATGTCACCCATGAGTTCATGGATGTCGGGAGTACCACTTCCGCTGGCTCCATTCCTGTTCCTGGCGTTGTGTCTCCCTACCATGCAAAAACAAGAAACTTGGGTAAATTTTGTGCACGAGATAAATCTAGACGTTTTGGCTAATGATATTATTTCTATTGTTCTGAAGTTTTGCATAATGCATGACCTGCATGGGCCACCACAAAGACCTGTCACGCCCCACTTTCCATTATACTTGGGAGCGAGGACGCGAGCGGGTCCACATCGGCTGAAGCGGTGAAGCTCAAACCTAATATCGTCTGTGATTTTAGAAACAAAAAAAATAACTATGGAATCAAAGCCAACATCCAGACATGAGTATACACAAATGTAATAAGGCCCAAAGCATGGCTAATGACAGAGTTCTACAAGAGGATACACACCCTACAAAAGTGCAATAAACTAAATTCTAACAACATCAGGAAGTGCTCATCAACTAATCCTCAGCGGGGAGAACTCCTGGACCAGTATACTCCTGGTCCTGAGGGTCAGTCTCCTTAAGCAGCTTGTCCACCAGGTACTCGGTCTTGTAACCAGACATACATTTCAAACAACATGGAAATGTATGTCAACAAGGATCCTTGGCAAGGAAAAGTGAGAGTGGAACCTTTGGCAAGATTTTCAAAACATTTTACATGGCAGTTTACGCAATATGAATAATGAAACAATTACAAATTCAAAGCAGTTTGAACGGAAATAACTTTAGCATGGTAGTTTTAGTATAAGAGAAAGCAGTAACAGTTATACATGTCTTATACGTTAAGATGGCAGTTTTCAAGCTATTCTTGAGTGTATCTTACTAGTGACTAAGGTCGATGTTGTTAGGCGGATAGCAAGTGAATCTACCTTCTCGTTCCCTCGAAGGTGACCCGTTTACTTCCGACTAGTGCCCATGAACCCAATCCCACCCATGTGTACTTTTCTGGACCACGTGTCAGAATCAGCCAAACCGGCCCACAAGGTGTATTATTAGCCAAACCGGCCCGCAAGACAGCCAAACCAGCTTGCAAGATAGTCGTGATGTTTCAAGTGATTCAAGATATCAATATATGTCCAGAGATGTTTGCAATTTACAAGGCATCATTAGTTAACTTATTAAAATGTCCACATGCACACACACAGGTTTTTATCTTGCAATACACAACTGGTAAACATATGAAGTTGGTATCACATTAAATGTAACAGTATTTAAAACATGTAGAGATTGCAGACTTGCCTGATTTTGGTGATTTTGGGTGTTTAAGCGAGCGTAACGACGGGCATGTTTTATCTGCGTCATGGATTTATAGTTGGTTAAGGTTCTCAATAAGTTAGCAAGATATTGAATTATACTACACCATATTAGCACCACACACACATATACTATTATAAAGTAACATATATAATGTATATATATATTACTAACATAATATATACTAACATTATATGTTAGTTCTATATACTACCATGTCAGTTCTATATATACTAACATTATATATACTAATGAACAGATAGTAATTTTTAACATATACATGTTAGTTCTATATACTGCTAGTTTTTTAAATCAACTAACATATATAAATTACTGTTTCTTATTAAACTTACGTGTTTTGCTGCTACGTGTTGCATTGCATGTGGAGGCGGTGACTAGCGGCGATGGGTGGAGGTGCTACGACGGTGGCGACACATTAGGGGTGGCGCGGAGTCGTAGAAGGTAAGGTCGATGGATGTGTTATCGGAGTGTTTTGCAACGAGTGGCAGACATCGTCGTGTGGGTCGTCGGAGTTGCATTTGTACAGAGAGGGTTGCGATGAGGTGAAGGAGTGAGGTGCTGCTATCGGTAGAGGGGAGGTCGGGGATGGTTCGTGGCTAGCGACAGGGAAGTGGGGTCTGCGGGTTGATGTGCTGGAGAAGATGGTGGTCTTGGGGTCATTGTCGGTCTGCGGCTGGGTTGAAGAAGTAGTAGGGGTTTTTAGGAGGTCGGGGAGAGATGGAAGCTTGTCGGGGGTTGGGTTGGAGGGGATGGCCGTTCTTTGAGGCTGGAGGAAGGAGGGAAGATGGTTTGAGAGTTTGGAAGCTTGGTGTTGTCGGAGGTGGCTGGAGGAAGGGAGAGAGGAGAGAGATCGGAGTTTGATGGGAGGCGGGGCGGGAGTTTGCGGGCTGGAGAGGATGGTGGCAGCGATGAACGGGGAGATTAATGGCAGAGGGGTTGGTGGCTGAGGAATGAAGGTGGCACTGGGGGGGTGTTGAGGAGGGAGGTCAGTCGGAGGGGCTGAGAGGCGCAGATGTTGCCTGGCTTTTGAAGGAGGAGTGAGAGGTCGATGGTGGAGGAGAGATGTGGTCGGGGTTTGTATGAGGAGAGGGTTTGTTGCGCCAGAGATGGGTCGGAGGTTTGTGGGGGTTTTATGAAGAAGAAGAAAGAGGAGAAGAAGGCGATGTGGGGGAGCAGTTACGAGTAACATTCACGAGTTCGTGCTTGCATGGTGTTACGACTTAAAGATCATAGGGGTCCCACCCGAATCCGCCCACATGACCCATGGAATCTCCGCTTCATGAAAGGGTCGCCACCCCGAAAATCCGGGGCAATATGGAGACGGGCGCGCCTTGCAGCGTCCCCCGACCCGACCGAGGCGAACAACCGCCTCCGCACGACCCACCGGGGGTAGCGCGCTTGGGGACACCTTGGTAGCGCCGCCGGCCCAACTGTCATAGGCACGGGCGTATCCTTCCGTACCGGCGAACCATAGCCCGTGACCGATCGAGGGGCGCACCCGGGCCGGACAACCCCCGATCGGAACGACCCGCCCGATTCACATGAACCGCGGTGCCTAGGGTGATACAGCCCGACCTTTAGTTCGTCGCCAGCGAAAAACAACCTAGGATAAGGACACGACTGACACATACGTCACCCGACCGATTGACAAAGCGCTCCCTGACGGTTGAGCCGACTGACGGTTAGCGCTTTCGGCCCTGATATCCCGACAAAAGCACCCCTTGGCCGTTGCGCCGCCTGACAAAAGCAGGTCAGGAACTCCTGTTCCCGACATCCTTTTCCGAAGCTTCCGCTGACAACCGAGCCAGCTCGGCACGTCTAGTCAACATGCCAGATCAGCCCCGCCTAGTCATCTCCCGACAGGTATAAATACCCCCTCTCCCCTTACGGTGGGGGGGGGGTTGGAAAATTCTCTCTTAAATCTATCATTCACACACGAGAACAAGGGTCGTCCATATCTTTGTTCTCCCACTTATAGCTCGCCACGTACGGTCGACACACCGTAAGTCCGACCGGCGTGTCTAGCCCCCCATTTGAAGTCCTACTACTGACTTAGGCATTGGAGGGGCTAAGGGTTGAACCCCAACCCTGCCCTTCTGACGAGTTGTTCGTGCTGCAGGAAGGCTCGCCCCTTGTCCGACGTCAACTTCAGCCCCCTGCCATCCAACCTTCCTCTGCTGCATCCGACGAGATCCGACCACGTGATCACCACCGACGACGGGTCCAACTTCTTCACCCCACTAATCACTTATAAAACAGCCTACCCAAACCTTCTTCTCCATATAACCACCGTGCCCTTGGTTCCCCATACTACAAATTCATTGTACGCGAGTTCCACCTCGTAACAATTGGCGCCGTCTGTGGGAACGAAGGGTCACACCCATGTTAGACTCCATGCCGATCTCTCGGAACCCTGACCACGGCAAAATCCCGTGGGTCAGGAACCGCTCTCTCTACTAGTCACCCCGGCGTCCGACCCCCTTCTGGGGATGGGCACCGAAACTGAACAAATTACGACCCACGCCGTCCTGAAAAGCTTCGAGGCTGCCACTCAGGCCAAGGGAGGCTATCCGACAGCGGGAACGGAGCCTCCGCCCGGCCCCTCGGAGCCCCAGAACGTGAGGCGGAATCTCCACCCTCAGTTCGATGAGGAGGGGGAGAACAGGGGGCTCGCCGAGGAGATTGCGGCCCAGCAAAGGCTCCTGGAAGAGGAGATGGAAGTTGCGTGACGGTGGAGGCGCCTGGGGGAGGTGGCCGCCGCGCAAAGGTGTTTGGATGAAGCGGCCGAGACTGCCCGAAGGGCCTACCAAGACGAAGAGGCCACTCGCCGCCAACTCCGCCTCATCGTCGCAGAGCGTGAGAGGCTAAGGAGAGAAAACAGGAGCGACCGAGAAATCCTGGACGAGACGGCGACGGGTCGGCGGCTCGGAGACGGGCGGGACCCGTTGCTGACCAGGTCCCCACCAGGAGGAGGCAGCCCGCATCGCCTGCACCACCCATCCGATTCCCAGCACGAGGAAGCCGTTTGTCGACAACTGCGCTTCCTCACCGTCGAGCGCGAAAGGCTTCTTCGGGAGAATCAAGAACGGATGGAGGCTCGAGGAGAGCTGGCCGGGAGGCGCTGGCGCTGGGAGAACCGTAGCCCGCAACCCGTCGAGTCCTCGACCCGGGGAAGGAGCCCGCCAGGCGACAGTCGGGCTACTCCCCGGGGACGGAGGACCGTCGGCGGCCGAGGCGCGACCGAACCCAAACCCCCGAGTGGCGGAGAGGGGACGCGCCAGATCGCCCCACCTATCTGGAGGAGGCCACGTCGCTTGCACGGTGGATCACGTCCGCCCCAAGGCCCATAAGGTTCAAACACCCTCACTTGGCCACGTACAATGGGAGAGGCGACCCCCTCACACACGTGCAGCAGTACCGGGGGGCGATGGAGGCACAGGACGTGGATGAGGCGTTCCTATGCCGACATTTCTCCCAAAGCCTGAGGGACACCGCGTTGGACTGGTACTTTGGCTTGCCCGCAAGATCCGTTGGAAGCTTCGGCGAGCTGTCCCACAAGTTCTGCCAAGAGTTTCGGGCCGGGCGGACGAAGAAGAAGCCCTTAGACTATCTCAGCACGATAGTCCAAGGGGAGGGAGAGACAACGGGTAGATACCTCCGCCACTTTCAGGAGGAGAGATGGGCGGTGGTGACATGCGGCGATGAGGTGCTCATGCTGGCCTTCAAAACGGGGTTGCGGACTCGGAGCCTCCACAAATCCCTGCTCCGGGATCCGCCGTCCGACTACGAGGCGTTGGTTGCTATGGAGGAGAGGCACGCGTTGGCCGAAGAGACCCTCGGTGCAAAGGCCTTATTCCCCCCGGTGAAACCGTCCCAAGGCGAACCCCGATCACACCCTCGGCCGAGGCAAGAAGAGGGGGACCGAGGTCGCGATCGGCTAGCCCGACCAAGGCGGGAACCGTCCGGGCCTCGCCCCCAAGATCGCCCTGGTCCGGCGCGCGAGTTTGCTCCGGCACAAGGGCTCCCTCGAGTCGTCCCAAGACAAGAGGGCCCCCTACGGGCGCATTACATGCAACTCAATGCTCCCCTGATCGAGGTGATGGCTGCGGCTACACGAGCCGGACTGCTGCCGGAGCCGCCCAGAGAAATGAAGTCGGACCCAGCCCGGAGAGATTTTAAAAAATACTGCCGCTACCACCGAGACCATGGCCACGACACTGACGATTGCTTCACCCTTAAAAGGGAAATCGAGCGGCTGATCCAGGCGGGCCACCTGGGGGGCTTCGTCGGAGGCCGGAGACTGGACCGGGAAGAGGGAAACCACCGAAGGGCACGGCGGGCAGACCCTCCTGCAAACGGCAAGCGGGAAGCGCTTCACCCCTCGAAACCCGTCATGCGCATAGACACGATATGCAGCGGGCCATCCTCCGGAGGGGCATCGTCGTCAAGCAAAAAGGCGTATGCGAGACAAGTGATGACGGTGGGTCTTGGAGGGGACCAGAGAGGGAGAAGGATGGCCTACCCTCCCATTACTTTCAGTGACGAGGATCTAGAGGGGGTCGAGCAGCCCCACGACGACGCCATCGTCATCGAGGCCCAGATTGGGACGGCCATCGTCAGCCGCCTCCTGATCGACACGGGGAGCTCCTGCTACATCCTGTTCATGTCCACAATCGAAAAGATGGGGTTAAAGCCGACGGACCTGAGACCCTGTACCGGACCCCTCGTCGGCTTCACCGGTCACTCGACCCCCATCATGGGAGTGATCACCTTGCCGATAACCCTCGGAGAAGAGCCACAGGTCGTCACTCGAATGACACTGTTCGTTGTGGTCGACATTACGTCGGCGTACAACGGGATCATAGGACGACCTTACATGGCGGCCATCGGAGCGCTCCCCAGCCTTCTCCACCAGATGGTCAAGTTCCAAACCCCCCGGGGGGTAGGGATCGTACGGGGAAGCCAGAAGCTGTCTAGAAGCTGCTACGTGGGGTCGACCAAGCACAAGGGACCAGAGATGAACCTGAAGATCGACTCACCTGGGCGGAGTTATGACCCCTACCATCCAGAGTTAGCTCCAGCCGATGCCACCGCAAAGAGGAACAGGACCGACCGCGCCCCCCCAGAGCCCCCCTGAGAAGGACGGGCTAATCGCTCTAAAGGACGTGGAGTGCCCGTCGTGGTATAGCCGGAAACTGTAAGTCATGAATGAAATATCTTGTTCCCTTTCTTATCTTTGAATTTCGCCTCTTCTGCATGAAAATTTCAGTTCAAACCTCTCAAAGACTCCGGGGCAGGACCAATCCTCGCCACCCAAACCGGAGAGGGGCACGGGCCGAGCTGCGCACTCGCTCCCCCCCAAAGAAGACCTTCGGGGCAAGTTCACTGAACTTGGCCACCCAAACCGGAGCGCCATATGCGGGGTAGGCGACGGCCCAATACCCGTCCGACTATAGAGGCTGCGGGGAGGCGACGGCCCAATACCCGCCCTCTCAAAGACTCCGGGGCAGGACCAATCCTCGCCACCCAAACCGGAGAGGGGCACGGGCCGAGCTGCGCACTCGCTCCCCCCAAAGAAGACCTCCGGGGCAAGTTCACCGAGCTTGGCCACCCAAACCGGAGCGCCATATGCGGGGTAGGCGACGGCCCAATACCCGTCCGACTATAGAGGCTGCGGGGAGGCGACGGCCCAATACCCGCCCTCTCAAAGACTCCGGGGCAGGACCAATCCTCGCCACCCAAACCGGAGAGGGGCACGGGCCGAGCTGCGTACTCGCTCCCCCCCAAAGAAGACCTTCGGGGCAAGTTCACTGAGCTTGGCCACCCAAACCGGAGCGCCATATGCGGGGTAGGCGACGGCCCAATACCCGTCCGACTATAGAGGCTGTGGGGAGGCGACGGCCCAATACCCGCCCTCTCAAAGACTCCGGGGTAGGACCAATCCTCGCCACCCAAACCGGAGAGGGGCACGGGCCGAGCTGCGCACTCGCTCCCCCCCAAAGAAGACCTCCGGGGCAAGTTCACTGAGCTTGGCCACCCAAACCGGAGCGCCATATGCGGGGTAGGCGACGGCTCAATACCCGTCCGACCATAGAGGCTGCGGGGAGGCGACGGCCCAATACCCGCCCTCTCAAAGACTCCGGGGCAGGACCAATCCTCGCCACCCAAACCGGAGAGGGGCACGGGCCGAGCTGCGCACTCGCACCCCCCCAAAGAAGACCTCCGGGGCAAGCTCACTGAGCTTGGCCACCCAAACCGGAGCGCCATATGCGGGGTAGGCGACGGCTCAATACCCGTCCGACCATAGAGGCTGCGGGGAGGCGACGGCCCAATACCCGCCCTCTCAAAGACTCCGGGGCAGGACCAATCCTCGCCACCCAAACCGGAGAGGGGCACGGGCTGAGCTGCGCACTCGCACCCCCCCAAAGAAGACCTCCGGGGCAAGCTCACTGAGCTTGGCCACCCAAACCGGAGCGCCATATGCGGGGTAGGCGACGGCTCAATACCCGTCCGACCATAGAGGCTGCGGGGAGGCGACGGCCCAATACCCGCCCTCTCAAAGACTCCGGGGGAGGACCAATCCTCGCCACCCAAACTGGAGAGGGGCACGGGCTGAGCTGCGCACTCGCTCCCCCCCAAGAAGACCTCCGGGGCAAGTTCACTGAGCTTGGCCACCCAAACCGGAGCGCCATATGCGGGGTAGGCGACGGCCCAATACCCGTCCAACTATAGAGGCTGCGGGGAGGCGACGGCCCAATACCCGCCCTCTCAAAGACTCCGGGGCAGGACCAATCCTCGCCACCCAAACCGGAGAGGGGCACGGGCCGAGCTGCGTACTCGCTCCCCCCAAAGAAGACCTCCGGGGCAAGTTCACTGAGCTTGGCCACCCAAACCGGAGCGCCATATGCGGGGTAGGCGACGGCCCAATACCCGTCCGACTATAGAGGCTGCGGGGAGGCGACGGCCCAATACCCGCCCTCTCAAAGACTCCGGGGCAGGACCAATCCTCGCCACCCAACCCGGACAGGGGCACGGGCCGAGCTGCGCACTCGCTCCCCCCCAAAGAAGACCTTCGGGGCAAGTTCACTGAGCTTGGCCACCCAAACCGGAGCGCCATATGCGGGGTAGGCGACGGCCCAATACCCGTCCGACTATAGAGGCTGCGGGGAGGCGACGGCCCAATACCCGCCCTCTCAAAGACTCCGGGGCAGGACCAATCCTCACCACCCAAACAGGAGAGGGGCACGGGCCGAGCTGCGCACTCGCTCCCCCCCAAAGAAGACCTCCGGGGCAAGTTCACCGAGCTTGGCCACCCAAACCGGAGCGCCATATGCGGGGTAGGCGACGGCCCAATACCCGTCCGACTATAGAGGCTGCGGGGAGGCGACGGCCCAATACCCGCCCTCTCAAAGACTCCGGGGCAGGACCAATCCTCGCCACCCAAACCGGAGAGGGGCACGGGCCGAGCTGTGCACTCGCTCCCCCCCAAAGAAGACCTCCGGGGCAAGTTCACTGAGCTTGGCCACCCAAACCAGAGCGCCATATGCTGGGTAGGCGACGGCCCAATACCCGTCCGACTATAGAGGCTATGGGGAGGCGACGGCCCAATACCCGCCCTCTCAAAGACTCCGGGGTAGGACCAATCCTCGCCACCCAAACCGGAGAGGGGCACGGGCCGAGCTGCGCACTCGCTCACCCCCAAAGAAGACCTCCGGGGCAAGTTCACTGAGCTTGGCCACCCAAACCGGAGCGCCATATGCGGGGTAGGCGACGGCTCAATACCCGTCCGACCATAGAGGCTGCGGGGAGGCGACGGCCCAATACCCGCCCTCTCAAAGACTCCGGGGCAGGACCAATCCTCGCCACCCAAATCAGAGAGGGGCACTGGCCGAGCTGCGCACTCGCACCCCCCCAAAGAAGACCTCCGGGGCAAGCTCACTGAGCTTGGCCACCCAAACCGGAGCGCCATGTGCGGGGTAGGCGACGGCCCAATACCCGTCCGACTATAGAGGCGGCGGGGAGGCGACGGCCCAATACCCGCCGTCTCAAAGACTCCGGGGCAGGACCAATCCTCGCCACCCAAACCGGAGAGGGGCACGGGCCGAGCTGCGCACTCGCTCCCCCCCAAAGAAGACCTCCGGGGCAAGCTCACCGAGCTTGGCCACCCAAACCGGAGCTCCATGTGCGGGGTACGCGACGGACCAATACCCGCCCTCCCCAGAAAGGGCCTGCGACCCCTCTCCTCAAACCTCGGGAAACGAATCAGGGCCCGCGAATCAAGGCGACCCCTACGTGGAGCCATCCCTGAGGAGTAACGCCTAACACCCATAAAGCCGACACCTGAAATGACTTGTCCAACCCAAAAGGACACTCGGGACGAACGCCACTGACAAACGGCATGCCTGCCGAAAAACGGGGGCTGAGGAGTCACATCGTACGTCACCCATCGGGAACGCTCCCCAAAGAATGAAATTCCAAGATGGCCCCAACCCTCCATGAAGAAGAAATGGAGGCATAAAGACACCATTATAAATCCCCCCCTCAGCTTTCGTGGGGGGGAGGAAGGCGAGAGAGAGGATGTGGAGAAAGACTAGCCTTTTCGCCACTCTCTCCCCCTAAAAATGCGCGGAAAATACGAGTACCATCGACCGCCAAAGTAAACGATCCCCCAATAGGATATTCCTCTTACACGACGGTTGCCTAGCCTGCTGCTCCCCTCCTTCCTTTAGACAACTTGCGGCAGGGGGACTGGAGCCCCACTGGCATACCATGTCTCCCTGCGGACACAGGCGCGGCTGGCAGACAACCCGATGGATGGGACAGACCTGCCAAATCACCCCACCGGACACCCCGGCAGCCGCCCGAGTCGCCCCAACCGAGGAGGACTTGTCCCCGAGCGCCGGCGTGCTCCAACGGGCTACTCCGCTTACACCGGAAGCGCCCCTCCTTCCACTCATCGACTCCCCTTGGACCGTACACGCCAGTAAGGCGCACAGGTTGGCGGCGGACCACGTCCCTTCACGCCTTCCACACGGAGACTCCAGTCGATGGGAGCAAAAAGGCCCCGCAGGATAGAACAACCACCAAGGATTCCCTCTCCCCC
This sequence comes from Scilla litardierei, assembly GCA_030789695.1. Lineage (NCBI taxonomy): Eukaryota > Viridiplantae > Streptophyta > Magnoliopsida > Asparagales > Asparagaceae > Scilla > Scilla litardierei. Next base: position 57,277,078 of record CM061130.1, on the reverse strand, counting down.
CAATTCTAGGAACGAGGGCCAAAGCCACTGCCTGGCTCCGACGCGACCATCCACCCCTACGCCGAGGGGGAACCCCCTAAATCAGCTCCACGCCCCTTGTCAGGGGCACGGCGCCAGAGAGAGGCGAATCAAATACGATAAGAACATCAACCTACCTAGAGCGATTCAACGTTACGCCTACGGGCCGATCCTGTTTTAGTAAACTATCAATAATAGCTGATGAAAAGACTACTCCCGGTTGACCACTAGTTATAGCTCGGGCACACCTAGACACGAGCAACCCACGAAAAGGGAGGCTAACCCGCTGTAAAATCTCTCGGGCGCGCTACGTGAAATAAAGGGAGTTAACACGATTCCCCCAACGCCAGGATCGAAACAGCCGCACCAAGGCGTAACTCTAAAAAGGGAATTTATGCACACACACAGGCAGAGAATCCCAGAAAAATGCGGATATCAACCCCGCGAATCTTCACTTTCTTTCGTTTTTATAAAAAAAAGAGAAGGGGGGGAGCCTATACAAAACTACTTGGCGCTTCCACCAGTCACGACGCCCTCTCCCTCAGTGGAGTCTCCCACCGCCCCGCTGGCCTCTGGCTCGTCGCCCGCCCCTCCGGGTGATGGGTCGTCGCCCGCCCCTCCGTCTCCTTCCCCCTCCTCGTCGCTGCATGCGACGAGCCCGTCAAGGTCGAGCTCTACCGGCGGGACCCAGCCCGCCACCTTCTCCTTCATCCGAGCCAAGCAGGCTTCCCATCCCTCCGCGCGGCCCTTCTCCATGCCCTGGGACATCGAATTTGCGAGGGCGGGAATGACGGTTTTCTCCGGATACGTCCGAAATTCCTCGACCCTACGAGCCAACTCCTCCCCGGCGGCCTTGGCACGCCCCGCTAGATCCTCCGCATGAGCCTCCTCCCTCCTAAGGGCCTCCTCAAGCTCCTTCGCTCTCTCTCCAGCCTCGGCCGCCCGCTGCTCATGATCGGACACGACCATCTTCAGGTGCTCTACCTCCGCCTCATATCGGCCGCCCCGCTCCCTCTCCTTCGCCAGGTCCTCGCCAGCGCTCTTACGAAAGGCAGCGAGCTCGGCGACCATTCTAGCCATGGCGCCCTCGGCCTTATGTATGGCTGGCACGTGCCGCATCATCCCGAGCATCAAGTTGATGATCTGCGTAAAGAAACGCTGAAAAGTAAACCCATTTAGGGCGTTCAATAAAACCCGCTGAAAAACGTCGCCCATCTTACAGAACATACCTGGACGTCGTGCATCACCGCGGTCCCGCACAGACCCTCAGGCTCCATTGCTTCCAGTGCCACCCTATCGCGGGGCAGGAAAATGTTCTCCGCCAGCCTCGCCGCCACACCTCCGTCCTCAAACACGGACTCATCACTCGCTACTTTGTACGGCGCCCGATGAAGCGCCCCGTCGGGATAGCCCTCGACATCGGTCCTCTTGGTCTTAAACTTAACCAATGAGGCCTCACAGCGGGGATCGGCGGCCCTCTCAAGACCGAACATGGGACAACCATAAGGCCAAGGGTCCCATACTCCGGACCCGGTCGGGCCACTCGACGCTTCGGCCCTCCCCGACTGACCGCTAGCTTCCGCCCCCTCCCCCCTGCAGGTGCCAGGAGGCTAGGCGGCCTCGTTCGGGGCATTTCCACCACTCCCCCTATTGACCCTTCGTCCCCGCCCTCCAAGTCGATGATGGGATTCGCCATCCCCTCCCCGGCTCCACCGTCTGGCGGACCGGTTTCCCCCGGCGCGTCAGGCTCGGACGACTTCGTCGGTCTCTTCCTCCTCTTCGTGGACGCTGGCACCCCAGTCGAGCTCCCCGCCCCTCCTTCCGCTCGTGACCTCTTGGGGCCACCTCTTGTCGACGATCGCCCCGCCTGCTCCGAGGCCCGCCGCATCATTTCCTCGAGGGACAGACTCATTGTGCCACCTGCCAAAGAGAGAAAGTTCAGCGTAAGCACATCAGGCGCATGAACACCAAAATCTCTCGTACCTTCGTGCCAGATGTACGCCGTTATCATCTCAGCCCGAGCGAGCATCCGATAATCTCGGCCCTCCGCTGGTATGGCCATCAAAATCTGGGCCACCACTTTCTCCTCATCCCCCAATTCCACCCCCTCTCTCGCCTCGGGATTCAGCTCCGCCCAATCAGACCTTATCAGCACATCCTCCGGCACCTCCACAAACACATACTGCTTGCGCCACGACTTAATTTTCCCAGGCAATCCCCTAATGAGCGGATGCGTCCTCTTCACGGAGAGATAGTAGCATGGCCCCAACCTCTTGACCAAGAAGAAGTGGCGAAATAAGGACAGAGATGGGCAAACCTGGTTGCTCACGCACAGCACTAGGAACCCCACAATGGTACTGATGGCATTGGGCATCAGGCGATACAGGGGCAGTTCCAGGAAGTTCAACACTTCCAGCAAGAACGGATGGGGGGGAAGCGCAAACCTTGCTCAAACGAAGATACGTATACTCCCACCTCCCGGTCGCCCGCAAAACACACCCTTTCTTGCGGCTCCGGTTCACGAACCGAATACGACGGCCTGACATACATCGTGAAGATCTCCGCAACGGATTTCTTCAGCACCGACTTCACGCCCGCAATCTTTATGGGCACCCTTCCTGTCTCCGCGGCGGAGCTTCCTTCCCCAACTACCCCCGAACCCTGACCACGAAACGGAGACATCGAGGAAGACATCTATAAAACGGGCTTCTTACCTAATGGGTGCTGATGACTCGGGCGCTTGCGCTACTTCGCCGACCGCTCCCACGAGGACGACTCTGACAAGGATACCGAAATCTCCTACGAGCTCTAGCTGCTTGCCAAAAATCTTCGCCCGACAATCAGCTTTGCTTCCCTCCCCTCCTTGAGATCTCTTTAAAGCGACTGCGCAAAGCATCGTGACCGTCGAGCCCAAGACACGCATCACCAATCCGGGCCCTGTCCAGCACCGACCCACGTGTTCTGACGCTTCACGTACTGTCAAAACCGTCAATTCCGCCACGCGTCAACACTTCAGTGGTCGGGCCGCCTCGGTTCCCGCCCGCCGTCGAATCGCCAGGCTGACATCTAGTCATGCGACTGCCAACAATTCCCGCCCAAATCTCGGCGAAATGATTACCCCCATTTGAAATTACTCCATGCGCCACGCGTTCCGGGATTTAGTCCAGCCTCCGTCAGGGCGGCCATAGCAAGAAGGCAGCGCTCGATCCAAGATTGAGTCCGACCACCGTCAGGGCGACCACAACAAGAAGGCGGCGCTCGATCCAAGATTGAGTTCGACCTCCGTCAAGGTGGCCAGAGCAAGAAGTCGGCGCTCGATCCAAGATTGAGTCCGACCGCCGTCAGGGCGGCCACAACAAGAAGGCGGCGCTCGATCCAAGATTGAGTCCGACCTCCATCAGGGCGGACATAATAAGAAGGCGGCGCTCGATCCAAGATTGAGTCCGACCTCCGTCAGGGCGGCCATAAAAGAAGGCGGCACTCGATCCAAGATTGAGTCCGACCTCCGTCAGTACGGCCAAAACACGAAAGCTTCCCTCGCACCGATGAAGGGTCCGATCTCCATCGGTTCGGCCGGAACAGGAACCCGCCGCCCAACTTATTGGATTCTTGGTTCCAACACTTGGCAAACTTCTGTACGAACCAAGCAAATTCGCCCCACCACAGCACCGCCGGGCCCCGTGCTGGGCTTCGGAGCATCATGACCACCGGAGAACACGACTAATCTCAACTCCCCTCTCCCGAAGACTTCGGCAGAGCGAAGTTGGGGGCATTTACGTCCCTCACAAAGCTGACATTCTACGAGCAAACCAAGTAGGAACACAGTTCGGCACAAGACAATAACAATGTATTTACCCAAAAACTACACCATACATTGAACTTTCCACACACTACAACAACACATTGTTTATAACCCTCTCACAAGAAGGTACGGACCTCCCCGAACCCACGCTTCTAGCGGCGCCTCTCAACCGACCGATCTCTCACATCCTTAACCACTTGCCGAATCGTCGCATCCTTAGCTTCTTGCAACATCGGCACAACATGCTCATCATGATAGCGGCGGATAGCGGTTTCGATCAGTTTGCCTTCGGCGTCCCGTTTTTCCTCCAATCGCCGCACCGCTAGACCCTTCTCCCTCTTCTCGGTCTCCAGGGCGTCCTTTAGGTCCTCTATTTGCCCCCTCTGTACCCCGATCACTGCTTCCTTGCTGACAACTTCCGAGGTATGCTTCAACCGGATATCATCCCTCTCTCGTGTTACCTCTTGAAGCTGCTTCTCGACCATTGCTTTGGACGAATCGAAATACGCAGCCCGCCCCTTCTCCACCCCATAGGCCTTCCTAACCCTCTCCAGCTCCACCTTCGTGTCCCTCAGCTTCGCCTTGACCTCGCCAAAGTTCGCCTTCGTTGTATGCAGGGCCGCCCTGGTGACGGCCGTTGAGGTACGGCCCCGTAGGGCTAACACGTTCGTGACCATCTACATAAACCTCGAATCAGCGAGACGCGGTCAAATAAAGCCTGCAGGCGAGGAAAGAACACCGGCTTACCTGCACGACGTGCCATATAGCCGAGCCACACAACCGCTCCGCCCCCACGCGAGTCAACGACTCACGATCGCGCGGCAACACGCAATACTCGGCGAGGCGCGCCACCACTCCCGCGTCCTCGAATACCGAATCGTCGCAGCTGACTCGAAAGGGAAGCTTATGGAGACGGTCATCTGAGTACGCCTCGACCTCTTCCCGGGTCCTCTTAAAACGAATAAGGGCGCCCTCACAAGCTTGGCTCGACGACTCCCCCATTTCCCACGAAGGGATCCCGTATGGCCACTTTTGAGCCACAGGCGCTCGGCGAGGCGCGACCACCTCTGGTACCCGCGGAGGAACGGAGGGTCTGGCCCCTCGCACGGGTGCGTCCTCATAAAGATCCTCGCCGGGCCCACCGGCGGAGCTGCCTTGCCCGACTGCCCTCCGTCCCGGGTGCAATCTCTCCCCACGGGGGGCCCCGCCCCCACGTTCCTGGGATCCTGCCTCGCTAGCCACCCCCTTGCCTTTCCCGCGAGGATCAGTATCTTCCGAAATCGGGGCTCCGGCCGAACCTGACACCTCCTCCGGCTCCCCCATCGCGTCTCCGCCTACAAAAGGAAAAGACAGACAATCAGGGCAAGCCTAGCCCAGAGTTTACAAAACATCAAAGATACCTAGGGTCCAAAAGTCCTGGGTGAGCCGACTGCTCAGCGTTAGACTCGCCAACTGACGGCACGCCTCGGGTAGTTCCATCAAAATCTGAGCATGGGCAAGATCCTCCCCGGTCAGCTCCACCCCTTCATTTACTAAGGGATTCCGCGCCCCCCAATTCGACATCAGCGCCATGTCGCTTGGCACCGTCATGAAGACGAACTCCCTCATCCAATCGCCGACATCGTCGGGCACCCCGAGGATGAGTCCTCGCCCTCTCCTAGCACAAACGCAATGATACATCCCCCTCTTCCGAATAACGAAGAAATACTGGAACAGCGCCAAGGAGGGACTCAAGGAGCAAGCAAGGCACAAGACGACAAACACCACTAACAAGCCCCAAGAACGGGGCGCTAGGGCAAATATCGGCAGCTCCAGGAAATTCAACAATTGAAACAAATACGGATGGATCGGAAAGCGGAGCCCCAACTCGAATGACCGAACATAGACCCCGACCTCATTATCACCAGGTGAACTCACCGCTTCCTCTGACCCAGGAACCCGAACCTCATAGGGTTGTCGCACGAATCGCACGCGAATCTCCCTGATGTTGATCCTATCCAACCTACATCGGAGGGACTCAATGGCTCCCGGGACAACGGATCGCCATGACCCTCTTTCCATGGGCCGCCGCACCCCCGGCTGCGACGCCCCCTCGCCCACCAACTCCTCCTCCCCCACTCGGCTACCTCCTCCAACCTCGAAACGAGAAGCCATTGATCGGAAAGGAAGGAAATTAACTGCTATTACCTGTTGACCCCTTAAACCCGGAAGGCGATTGGAAGAAGATGACCGGCGACGGAAGGAACAAATTAACCAGCAAGCTCCAAACAGAAGTATCGAACGCCGGAGGAGAATCTGTAACGACCACTTTTCGTCGTACGTTGTTCGTGCACGTGCTTTTGGCCGTGCACGTGTTTGCGTTAGACTTTATTTGTTTGTGAACACTTTTGTGTGATATGCCGTTGCGAACGTCTCTGAGAGTATTAAATGGTGGCACTATATTGGAACGACGTTCTCGAGTCGTTTTTCCACAATTTGATCTTACTCGATGAGACGTGACGATTCTCACTCTTGACGAGAGACGTTTCTATTTTTAGTTCCGTCGTCCGACGTCGAAACTGAGATCCGTCTTCTTAGTGAGCTCACATTCGTCGCCACGATCACAACGATATTTATTTTATAATTTTTGGAGTTTATTTGACCACTTTTATAATTTTTACAAGTTTTATATTATTTTTAATAATTTATTTTTCAATTAATTTCGGCCAAATAAAATTTAATTGAGTTTAAAACGTTTTAAAGAATTTTTGAGCCAATTTCCAGCTCATTTGGACCAGGTCAAATCCTAGATTGGGTTGGAGAAGTTTAAATTCAAATTTTAAATCTTTTTGAACTTCTAATCCTATTAGATTTAGCCCTAGACCAAGTCAACCCACCTATACTATATAAGCAACCCCTAGCAAGTCCTATTTTCCAAAGAAATTAGCCCTAGCCTCTTCCAAACTCATTTTGGACGTTGCGACGAATCGTCGCAACGTTGCGACGTTCAGCACCCCGTACGACCGAAGAAAACCCCCGCATCCGCCCGCTCTGACCGGCCGCCTCGCCCGCATTCTCGCCGCTCCGCACCGCTGCAGCCAACCCCCGCCCGTTCCCCGCTTGACCGAGAGGAGCTCTCGGTCTGACCGAGGCCCCGCTCCGCACCGACCCCCGCACAGCGCTCCGCTTCGTTCCCCCGCTCCGCTCCGTGCCCGACCGAAGGAAACGCCCGCAGCGACCGACGTTGCAAGCGTTGCAACGTTGCAACGCTGTCCCGCCCGCATCCAAGCGCACGACCGAAGCTCTCCATCGACCAGACCGAGGAGAAACCCCGCACCCAAGCATCGCCCGCAGCCGCTGTGCACCCCAACGTCGCAGCCCCCGCATTTTGAGCGCACGACCGAGAAATTCTTCCGCATTGGCTGTGTCTGACCGACGGCCACTCGTCGCAACCCCGCATCCGTCGCACCACTTGCCTCCGTGGGCCCCCCAAGTTCTCCAGAGTTATTGTGGGTTCCCCAAAGGCCCCTAGGACTGCTGTGGGCCCCACCAAGGTGCTTGCTCTTCGAGGATTCGTCGCGTACGACGTCGTCGCACGTCGTAGCCCGTCGTCGCACGTGCGAGCTTTGGAATCTGGAATCGTCGCCCCGGGTTGATTGCTCTGAATTTCCAGCGAGGAAACTAATTGGAATCAGGACTTGGAGCGCGTTCTTTATTCCAACCCCCGGCGTCGCTACCCGACGCCGGTGTAGCTTTCGCGTCGTGTTGAGGTAACGTTTTGCACCCCTAGGACCCCCAACCCATTGCCTGCTAATCAAGACTAAAATCAGTATTTTTAAAGTATTTTAAATGTTTTAAATTCACTAATCAAGATTAATAATATGGACTTTAGGCCGGTGGACTTTGCACGTAGGATAATTGTGATTCTTGGACTCATTGGACGCTGTGCTCAGACGTTGTACTTGCAGGCAAGTGAAACTTGCCAACTCTTGTGTAGGGCCATGTTTTTAGGCCACTTACTTGCTTTTAGCGTAAAAGAGACTAGTCAGTGAAATGATAGCTGGCTAGACGCCTACTTGATCTAGTTTGACAACGAAACTAGATCCGTCACCTAATTGATCTAGCTTGACAACGAAGCTAGATCCAACCATTAAACTTGTTGTTCATACATACTAAACTGTCACGTTTACTTTCCTTACCTGTACGCACTTTTAACTGCCATGCATTGCATCTTACATGTCATCCCAGTTGATTGTTGCATCGTAGCACACGCTACAAAAATACTTGTACAAATCCGTGTTTCAGTGTCCCTGGCTAGGTGCACCCCTAGGCCATACTTGTTTAAACACTTCCTGGCTCGTGGTCCAGAAGCGGGTGTAACGACCACTTTTCGTTGTGCGTTGTTCGTGCACGTGCTTTTGGCCGCGCACGTGTTTATTTTAGACTTTATTTGATTGTGAACACTTTTGTGTGATATGCCGTTGCGAACGTCTCTGAGAGTATTAAATAGTGGCACTAATTTGGAACGACGTTTCTCGAGTCGTTTTTCCACAATTTGAACTCACTCGATGAGACGTGACGACTTTCACTTTTGACGGGAGACGTTTCTATTTTTAGTTTCGTCGTCCGACGTCGAATTTGAGATCCGTCTTCTTAGTTAGCTCACATTCGTCGCCACGATAACAACGATATTTATTTTATAATTTTTGGAGTTTATTTGACCACTTTTATAATTTTTACAAGTTTTATATTATTTTTAATAATTTATTTATAAAGTATTTTCGGCCAAATAAAATTTATTTGAGTTTTAAACGTTTTAAAGAATTTTTGAGCCAAATTCCAGCTCATTTGGACCAGGTCAAATCCTAGATTGGGTTGGAGAAGTTTAAAATCAAATTTCAAATCTTTTAGAATTCTAATCCTATTAGATTTAGCCCTAGACCAAGTCAACCCACCTATACTATATAAGCAACCCCTAGCAAGTCCTATTTTCACAAGAAATTAGCCCTAGCCTCTTCCAAAGTCATCTTGGACGTTGCGACGAATCGTCGCAACGTTGCGACGTTCAGCACCCCGCACGACCGAGGAAATCCCCCGCATCCACCCGCTCTGACCGGCCGCCCCGCCCGCATCCGCTCCGCTCCGCACACAGCGTCGACCGCCGCTTCGTTCCCCCGCCTGACCGAGAGGGCCTCTCGGTCTGACCGAGAGAACCGCCCGACCCTCCGCACCGCACCGACCCGCTTGTCGCCCGCTCTGTCGCCCCGCTCCGCTCCGTGCCCGACCGAAGGCCCCGCCCGCTGTGACCGAGCGCCCGATCGCTGCAACGCTGCAACCCCGCACCCAAGCGCCTGACCGAGGCCTCCACCGTGTCTGACCGAGGGAAACGACCGCACCAAGGCCGTGACCGACCCCCAAACGTTGCAACAGCCGTTCCCTAGTGTCTGACCGAAGGAGATCCCCGCACCGAAGCTGTACGACCGACGGCCACTTGTCGCAACCCCGCATCCGTCGCACCGCTTGCCTCCGTGGGCCCCCCAAGTTCTCCAGAGTTATTGTGGGTCCCCCAAAGGCCCCTAGGAGTACTGTGGGCCCCACCTAGGTGCTTGCTCTTCAAGGATCCGTCGCGTACGACGTCGTCGCACGTCGTAGCCCGTCGTCGCACGTGCTAGCTTTGGAATCTGGAACTGTCGCCCCGGTCGAAGCTCTGAATTTTCCAGCAAGGAATATATATTGGAATCAGGACTTGGAGCGCGTTCTATTATTCCAACCCCCGGCGTCGCTACCCGACGCCGGTGTAGCTTTCGCGTCGTGTTGAGGTAACGTTTTGCACCCCTAGGACCCCCAACCCAATTGCATGCTAATCAAGACTAAAAATCAGTATTTTAAAGTATTTTAAATGTTTTAGAATCCACTAATCAAGATTAATAAAACGGATGTAGGCCGGTGGACTTGTGCACGTAGGAATCGTGACTTTGGACTCGTTGGACGGTGTTTTCTTGACGTGATAGTTGCAGGCAAGTGAAACTTGCCAACTCTTGTGTAGGGCCATGTTTTTAGGCCACTTACTTGCTTTTAGCGTAAAAGAGACTAGTCAGTGAAATGATAGCTGGCTAGACGCCTACTTGATCTAGTTTGACAACGAAACTAGATCCGTCACCTAAATGATCTAGCTTGACAACGAAGCTAGATCCAACCCCTTAAAATTGTTGTTCATGCATGCTAAACTGTCACGTTTACTTTCCTTACCTGTACGCTTTACTTTAACTGCCATGTCATGTCATCCATGCATTGAATGTTGCATTCGTAGCACACGCTACATACTTGTACTTGCTTGTCCCGGGCTAGGTGCACCCCTACGCCATACTTGTTTACACACTTCCTGGCTCGTGGTCCAGAAGCGAGCATTACCGTTCGGGGGTAAGGCCCTGGCTCGACACACGTGGAGGGGTAGGGATAAACGTTCGCTTGAGCTTAGGAGTTGGCCCGCGCAGCCACTCTAGCCAAAAGACGGAATCTCTGTGCACGAGGTGCTTACTTTTTCTTGTCTTGTACTTGTCTTGTGAATGTCATGCCATGCTCGTACTTTACTTTACTTTACCCTACTTGTTGCACTCATTACTTTAAACTGCCATGTCATTGCATCATGCTAGAACTGCTAGGTTGCTTTACTTTCACCACCTTTCAGTTTCACTTGCACAAGTCTTCCAGACTTGCTGACATGTGCCCCTTGCTCTTTTGGGTGTCACATGTTAGACCCTGAGCCAGAGACAGTTGCTGAGGACGAGGTGTTTGCTGACGTTGAGCCCGAGCCTACGTTCGTTGAGGAGTTCGAGGACACCGGAGACCAGTCTTAGAGACTGATTTTACTTGCTTTTGCTTTAGGTTGCTGTTAGATGTCGGTGCTTGCACCTTTTCCTTGTTTTCGTACTTTGTACTTTTATTGGCCATGCTAGGCCTCTTTTTAGACTCTTTTATTTGTAGCCTGGTGGTTTTCCTGCGTTGTTGAGATTTATTATTATGGATATTCTGAGATGTTCTTTTGTCTCTTTCGTTATTGTTATCTTTGTTTCGTTTCGCATTGCAAGGACCTGCAGATTAAAGTGATTGACGCTTATCGGACTTGCGGCTTTGTAGCTTCAAGTCTGAGCGGACCTTCTCACGCTTCGCCTCCCCGTTTTTGGGAAGCGGGGCGTGACAGGTTTTGTTGGTGGCCCATGCAGGTCCAATCTTGCAATTGCGAACTAACGGAACAACGATAATAAACGGAATATCCATTAAATAAATTGCAACATCCAAGTCATTAAGCTTTGAGTCTAATTTGTTTGCTCGTTTTCCACGTCATTAGATGGCTGGACGACGACAGACCCGATCTGGCAGTGGGCCCAATCGTGCTGAGGTACCTGATAGAGAGCCCACCAATGCTGAGATCATGAGGATGATGCATCAGATGATGCAGGTACAGCAGGGCATGCTCCAGAACACTCAGAGTGCTCCCCGCCATGAGCCAGGAGCGAAGCAGTTCCGGGAGCTGGGCCCGACGTACTTTGATGGATCTGAAGGACCGTTGGCTGCACAGGAGTGGATCAGGAACACCGAGGATAATCTGAAGATGTCGAAGGTCAACCCGGCTGGATGGGTTGATCTGGTGAAGAGGCAGCTGAAGGATAATGCCCGAAATTGGTGGGATGCCGAGGAGGAGTTGTTGGTGAGCCCTATACCTTGGGCCACTTTCAAGTCTAGATTCGATGAGGAGTACTTTCCGAAGGCTGCTAGGAGGGAGATGGTGCAGCGCTTCATTGAGCTGAAGCAAGGGAGTCTGACGGTGGACCAGTACCACCAGGAATTTACTAGATTGAGCCGCTTCGCGCCAAAGATGGTAGAGGATGCTGAGGAGAAGGCTCAGAAGTTTCTGCAGGGTCTTTCTCTAGACTTGCAGAGTCTGGTGTCTACGTCGGACATGGAGTCGTATCAGAAGTTGCTGGTAGCTGCTCGGAGACAGGAGAAGATTGCAAAGCAGAAGAGAGGACTGATTTCTGGAGCTGGGAAGAGGCCTATGGAGCCGTCTAGGCCTGGGGTCAAGCCTACCCAGCCAGTGCAGTTCAAGAGGCCAGGTGGGCCTATTGTGAAGACTTGCCATTTCTGTGGCAAGACCGGGCATTTCAAGGATCAATGTAGGAAGATGTTGGGACAGTGCCTAGTTTGTGGAGATCCTACTCATGCTGTGAAGGACTGCCCGAGCTCTAAGATACCTTGGAAGGATCCTGTTGCCGCACAGCCGTTGCAACAGAGAGCACCTGCACCTGCAGGTCGTGGAGCGCCTCTTCCTCCGCAGAGGCAGGCCTTTCAGCAGGCCGTGCAGCCGAGGAGGCAGGCTTACCTGATGACGGCAGTGGAGGGCGAGACTGTGGGTGAGGTTATCGCAGGTAACTCCCGACCTAGTTGTTTCTGCCCTTAGATAGTCCTGATTTGTTAAATTATGCTTGCATATGATTGTTTGCAAATAGGGTTGACTGTTAGACTGGTAAATAGAGTCCTTGCTGGGAATCGATTTAATCGTCATAGAAGTTACCATAGTGGTCCTTATCTACCCCTGACCATATTAGAGTTCTAGAATTTCCTTTAGTCGTTCGTTTGGGTTCATCGATTATGGACCGAGCTGAGCGCATTCCATTATCACCTAGCTTCTTTAGAAAGACCAAGCGCTAAGTCCTAAGCTTCAGTTGGGCGACCGTAGGAGTTTTCCCGTAGATCCTCCTGATTCATATCCTAAGCGTATGTATGTTTTGAACATCTGACTGTTTCCCTTGCCCCGATTCCCGAGATCGCCTCATGACTATCGTCATCAATTTTTGAAACTCTCCGTTGCAAAATTTTGAACCTTCTGCAAGCATTTTCTTTTTTTGATTTCCTTTTTCCCTAAGTTTTAAATGTGTTCAAATTCTAATATGTATATATACTTATACTTCATGCTCCTCGTTGATTTAAGTTCTTAAAACTTTTGTCGAAATTTTTGAAAATAGTTATAATGCTTTTCAGCCTACACTTTCGCACCTATGGAAATACATTTTTCTTTCATATACTAATTTTATTCTAAACCGTACTTGCATTCAACTTGTAATTTTCCCTTCTAATTTATGCCATTCATATACCTTCCAATCACGTGGGATTTCAGATTTCAGCAAGTCGATTTTATGCTCACCGTTTTCCCTATTTTAGACTTTTGTAAAAGTTACCATTTCATAACCACTTTCTGATTTAGACCCCACACGAATTGATTTTAAAGCTTCACTATCAATTTTGATAATTTTACGACCAAGTTATTAATATTATCTTTCCACTTCCCCTACGAGCTTTTAGGAAAATTTCGAGACTAAATAGAATTTCAATTATTTTTATAGCTGTACCAGGTTCGTTGTGCTCGTATGCTAAGGACCTTGTGTAAATCAGTTTTTTTCATTTTTGCAAATCCTGGTTCCCTTGAAAAGCAGCTTCAATATTGATTATTTTAAAATTTTCCATGACCTAAAAGTTTTGAAGGCATTTAACATGAGTTTAAATTCTTCCGTTACTTGATTTCCTTCTTTGACTTTCGCAAACATTATATTAAATTACTGCCGTATAATATTTTCTAAACTACGCCTTCAATATTCGTGTAGATGATTTTACTTCCTCTTTTAATGATTCTTTAAAACCAATAGACCATTTTCTCTTATTATGAATATTCGACCCAAACCTATTTTGAAACAACACGTCTTATCGATCTCCAAATATTTCTTCCAAACGAGGATTTCAACTTTTGAAGTACGACGGTTTTCAAATTCCGCATATGTTGGCTTGAATGAGCGTACCCTCCATGGTATATTAATGGTTGCTTATTGAGTGTTATATATATTCGGAGTTATTCATGATGTGTGAAGTTGTTTGTATGTTAGTAGTTATAGTTTGGTGTGTGGGTAGCTATACCATACTAAGGATGCCTGTGAGATTTAGAGTAGAAGTACTTAAGAGGCTGTAGGTAATTAGGGGATACTTATAATGGTTGAAGCAATGTGCTGGTGAAACTATATGTAGGCTAGGTGTGATAATAATAATAGGTATAAGTATACGACATATGTGAATGTATATATACACGTGTTAGTGGTATTAACGTTTGACTATCTAGTGCATATATAAGCACTCGAAATGAATAAACCTGGTTAAATTATTATATGGCTTGATTGGGGTAGTTACTAGAGCGACTAGTTATATTAGAAAGTCCGAGGACGGACTTTATTCTAAGGTGGGGAGGATGTAACGACCACTTTTCGTTGTGCGTTGTTCGTGCACGTGCTTTTGGCCGCGCACGTGTTTATTTTAGACTTTATTTGATTGTGAACACTTTTGTGTGATATGCCGTTGCGAACGTCTCTGAGAGTATTAAATAGTGGCACTAATTTGGAACGACGTTTCTCGAGTCGTTTTTCCACAATTTGAACTCACTCGATGAGACGTGACGACTTTCACTTTTGACGGGAGACGTTTCTATTTTTAGTTTCGTCGTCCGACGTCGAATTTGAGATCCGTCTTCTTAGTTAGCTCACATTCGTCGCCACGATAACAACGATATTTATTTTATAATTTTTGGAGTTTATTTGACCACTTTTATAATTTTTACAAGTTTTATATTATTTTTAATAATTTATTTATAAAGTATTTTCGGCCAAATAAAATTTATTTGAGTTTTAAACGTTTTAAAGAATTTTTGAGCCAAATTCCAGCTCATTTGGACCAGGTCAAATCCTAGATTGGGTTGGAGAAGTTTAAAATCAAATTTCAAATCTTTTAGAATTCTAATCCTATTAGATTTAGCCCTAGACCAAGTCAACCCACCTATACTATATAAGCAACCCCTAGCAAGTCCTATTTTCACAAGAAATTAGCCCTAGCCTCTTCCAAAGTCATCTTGGACGTTGCGACGAATCGTCGCAACGTTGCGACGTTCAGCACCCCGCACGACCGAGGAAATCCCCCGCATCCACCCGCTCTGACCGGCCGCCCCGCCCGCATCCGCTCCGCTCCGCACACAGCGTCGACCGCCGCTTCGTTCCCCCGCCTGACCGAGAGGGCCTCTCGGTCTGACCGAGAGAACCGCCCGACCCTCCGCACCGCACCGACCCGCTTGTCGCCCGCTCTGTCGCCCCGCTCCGCTCCGTGCCCGACCGAAGGCCCCGCCCGCTGTGACCGAGCGCCCGATCGCTGCAACGCTGCAACCCCGCACCCAAGCGCCTGACCGAGGCCTCCACCGTGTCTGACCGAGGGAAACGACCGCACCAAGGCCGTGACCGACCCCCAAACGTTGCAACAGCCGTTCCCTAGTGTCTGACCGAAGGAGATCCCCGCACCGAAGCTGTACGACCGACGGCCACTTGTCGCAACCCCGCATCCGTCGCACCGCTTGCCTCCGTGGGCCCCCCAAGTTCTCCAGAGTTATTGTGGGTCCCCCAAAGGCCCCTAGGAGTACTGTGGGCCCCACCTAGGTGCTTGCTCTTCAAGGATCCGTCGCGTACGACGTCGTCGCACGTCGTAGCCCGTCGTCGCACGTGCTAGCTTTGGAATCTGGAACTGTCGCCCCGGTCGAAGCTCTGAATTTTCCAGCAAGGAATATATATTGGAATCAGGACTTGGAGCGCGTTCTATTATTCCAACCCCCGGCGTCGCTACCCGACGCCGGTGTAGCTTTCGCGTCGTGTTGAGGTAACGTTTTGCACCCCTAGGACCCCCAACCCAATTGCATGCTAATCAAGACTAAAAATCAGTATTTTAAAGTATTTTAAATGTTTTAGAATCCACTAATCAAGATTAATAAAACGGATGTAGGCCGGTGGACTTGTGCACGTAGGAATCGTGACTTTGGACTCGTTGGACGGTGTTTTCTTGACGTGATAGTTGCAGGCAAGTGAAACTTGCCAACTCTTGTGTAGGGCCATGTTTTTAGGCCACTTACTTGCTTTTAGCGTAAAAGAGACTAGTCAGTGAAATGATAGCTGGCTAGACGCCTACTTGATCTAGTTTGACAACGAAACTAGATCCGTCACCTAAATGATCTAGCTTGACAACGAAGCTAGATCCAACCCCTTAAAATTGTTGTTCATGCATGCTAAACTGTCACGTTTACTTTCCTTACCTGTACGCTTTACTTTAACTGCCATGTCATGTCATCCATGCATTGAATGTTGCATTCGTAGCACACGCTACATACTTGTACTTGCTTGTCCCGGGCTAGGTGCACCCCTACGCCATACTTGTTTACACACTTCCTGGCTCGTGGTCCAGAAGCGAGCATTACCGTTCGGGGGTAAGGCCCTGGCTCGACACACGTGGAGGGGTAGGGATAAACGTTCGCTTGAGCTTAGGAGTTGGCCCGCGCAGCCACTCTAGCCAAAAGACGGAATCTCTGTGCACGAGGTGCTTACTTTTTCTTGTCTTGTACTTGTCTTGTGAATGTCATGCCATGCTCGTACTTTACTTTACTTTACCCTACTTGTTGCACTCATTACTTTAAACTGCCATGTCATTGCATCATGCTAGAACTGCTAGGTTGCTTTACTTTCACCACCTTTCAGTTTCACTTGCACAAGTCTTCCAGACTTGCTGACATGTGCCCCTTGCTCTTTTGGGTGTCACATGTTAGACCCTGAGCCAGAGACAGTTGCTGAGGACGAGGTGTTTGCTGACGTTGAGCCCGAGCCTACGTTCGTTGAGGAGTTCGAGGACACCGGAGACCAGTCTTAGAGACTGATTTTACTTGCTTTTGCTTTAGGTTGCTGTTAGATGTCGGTGCTTGCACCTTTTCCTTGTTTTCGTACTTTGTACTTTTATTGGCCATGCTAGGCCTCTTTTTAGACTCTTTTATTTGTAGCCTGGTGGTTTTCCTGCGTTGTTGAGATTTATTATTATGGATATTCTGAGATGTTCTTTTGTCTCTTTCGTTATTGTTATCTTTGTTTCGTTTCGCATTGCAAGGACCTGCAGATTAAAGTGATTGACGCTTATCGGACTTGCGGCTTTGTAGCTTCAAGTCTGAGCGGACCTTCTCACGCTTCGCCTCCCCGTTTTTGGGAAGCGGGGCGTGACAGCGGGCCTCATGTGTTGGCTAGAAACCAATGCCCGATACACGTGGAGGGGTAGGGATAAACGGTCACTTGAGCTTAGGAGTGGCTTGATCAGCCCTCTAGCCAAAAGGCGGAATCTCTGTGCACGAGGTGCTTACTTTCCTTGTCTCGTACTTGTCTTGTGAATGATTC
The DNA here is from genome assembly GCA_030789695.1 of Scilla litardierei. Classification (NCBI taxonomy): domain Eukaryota; kingdom Viridiplantae; phylum Streptophyta; class Magnoliopsida; order Asparagales; family Asparagaceae; genus Scilla; species Scilla litardierei. The sequence continues at coordinate 57,259,993 of CM061130.1, read as the reverse complement.
ATGTAATACTTGTCATCCCTGCCATGCCATGCTCGTACTTTACTTTACTCTAATTTACTTTACCTGCTGAACTCATACTTTAACTGCCATGTCATTGCATCATGCTAGAACTGCTAGGTTGTTCACTTTACTTTCAGTTTCCTTGCACAAGTCTCTTGTAGACTTGCTGACATGTGCCCCTTTCTCTTTTGGGTGTCACATGTTAGACCTGAGCCAGAGATCGTTGCTGAGTACGTGATGTGTCGCTGACACTGAGTCCATGATTGCCAGGAGGATTTTGGTGGACACCGGTGACCATTCTTTGGGTCTTTGTTGAGCTTTATTTTGCTTTAGGCTTTATGTTAGTTGCTGGTGCGTAGCACCGTTGTTTTGTACTTTGTACTTTTGTTGGCCATGTGTGGGCTTTTAGTTTCTTTTCTTTTCAGCCCGGTGGCTTTTTCTGCGATGTTGGAAACTTATTTTATGGATATTCTGAGATGTTTCTTTTGTCTCATTTCATTATTATTATCTTTGTTTCGTTCGCGTTGCAAGGACCTGCAGTTTTAAATTTGATCGACGCTTATCGGACTTGCAGCTTTGTAGCTTCAAGTCTGAGCGGACCTTCTCACGCTTCGCCTCCATATTTTTGGGAAGCGGGGCGTGACAGGTTTTGTTGGTGGCCCACGCAGGTCCAATCTTGCAATTGCGAATTAACGGAACAACGATGATAACGGAATGTCCATTAAATAAATTGCAACATCCGAGTCATAAGCCCTGAGTCTAGTCGATTTCTTAGGACACTAGGTGGTAAGGGACTTAGTTAGACGTCTGTGCTTGCTAGTTAGAAGCCTCCGATTGGTAGTTAGACCCCCTTCTAGCAATTGATCGTCGTAGGAGTTACCTTAGTGGTCCTTGCCTAACCCTGACCATATTAGGCTTCTAGAATCCCCTTAGTCGTTCGCTTTTGGGTTCATCGATTTCGGACCAAGCTGAACACATTTCTTTACCGTCTAACCCTTAGAAGTCTTAGCGCCTAGTTCCTAATCTTTAGTTGGTCGACCGTAGGAGTTTCTCCGTAGCCTCCTCTGGTTCATATCCTAGGCTTATGAATGTCTGATCTCCGACCAATTCCCTTGACTCGATTCACGAGATCGCCTCATGACGATTGTCGTCAATTTTCAAACCTTTCCGTTACAATCTTGAATCTTCCAAAAGTATCTTTCAATTTCCTCTTTCCCTAGGTTTAAACTTGTTCAAAATTTTAATATACTTATACTTCATACTTCTTCATTGATTTAAATTTTGAAAAATGTTTGTAGGAATTTTTGAATGCTAGTTTATAGTATTTTCCCAGTCTATGCTTTTCGTACTTGTGTAAGTGTGTTGTTCTTTCATATATTAATTTTATTCTGAACCGTACTTTTATTTTGCTCAATTCGATTTATAATTTCCCTTCTTATTTATGCCATTCGAATAACACATCGTGTTTACTTTTAATATACTTTTCAAGACACATGGAATTTCAGCTTTCAGCAAGTTGGTTTTTGCTCATCGTTTTCCCTGTTTCAGATTTTTGAAATTACTATTTTCATAACCACTTCCTGATTTAGACCCTCAGTGATTTGATTTTAAAGACTTACTATTCGACTTCGATAATTCTTATACTAAGTCAATATTATTATTTTTCCGTGCACCATACCTACTTTCAACTATTTTTATCCGTGCCAGACTTGTGTGCTCGTAGATTAAGAACCTTATGTAAATCAGTTTCTGATTTTGGCAAACAATGGTTCTCTAAAAGAATTTTCAAAATTGATTATTTTAAATTTTCCATAGCCTAAAAGTTTTGAAAGCATTTAACATGAGTTTAAATTCTTCCGTTACTCGAATTCATTCTTCGACTTTCCAAAACTTTTGACAACATTATATTAAATTACCGACGGATAGAATTTTCCAAACCATGTCTTTAATATTCGCGTAAATGATTTTACTTCCTTTTAAAAGGATTTTTTTTAAAAACCAATAGGCCATTTTCTATTATTTTGAATATTCGACTCAGATTTATTTTGAACAACTCGTTTTATCGATCCCCAAACATTTCTTCTCAGATGAGGATTTTAAAGTACAACCGTTTTCAATTTTGCGTATTTTAGCTTATGCTATTTATTCTAGTTGCTTTTCTGTACTCTATTCAAGCATCACTACATCTCCTTTTTCCCTCAACCTAAACCTCACCTTTGAGTCAATGTTTCGTCCAACCAAGCCGTCTCCTCGTATTCGTCCTATCTGAACTCGTGCTTGTCGATCCTTCCCTCGTCTCGCCCTCGATCTCTCTTTATTGCTTAGGCCTTAGGGACCGTCAATGTCTGTGTCAACCCTTAGTTGTTAGTAGGCCCTTGGACCCTGTGAGGTGTCGTAGTGCACATACCTAAGTTGGGTACGTGAGCTTGAATGAGAATTCCCATAGTATATCGATGCTTGCCTATTGTGTGATATATATATATGTACTCGGAGTTATTCGTAATGTTAGGATGTTGTTGTGTGTTAGAATGTATAGACTTGTGAGTGGTTAGATACACTATACTAGGGATGCTTGTGTATATTTGAATTAGCGTTGGAATATCTAAGTTGTGTATGTGGTAAGAGATACTTATAATGGTTGGAATAAAATGATTGGTAAAGCTAGGTATATGCTAGGTGTGATGATAATGTGTGAACCTATAGATAAGTAAGTAGGCCTATTGAGTGATCTATATATTATTACGTGTGAGTATGTGCTCGTAGGTAGATATATATAGTGTTTAGACGTAAGTAGTTATGTTTTGTTGCCTGAGTATATATGTGATATACATATAGTATTAGGGTTATAATTTTGATTGGTATTGTTGCTTTTACGGGATGTTGCATGCGTGCATACCGTGAGGTATACACGACTATTGCACATCTTAATTATGTACGTGTGGATGTGTTAGAACACTAATTATAGGTAGTAGGCTACGGTGTGAATATATACACTACTTATGTGTGACTATACGGTGAATGTTTGTACTAAGGAGTATATTATAATTATACGTGTGTTGATGTCTGTATTATTATTATGGTATATAGAGTGATTGAACTATGTAAGTATTACCTGACTAAATATTAAGTGTGATTGACCTATGGTATGCATATGGTTGTATTGGTAGATATATATATATATATACATATATATAATGGAGTGGTAATGGTATATGTATGAATGCCGTGTTACGTATATAGAATATTCTGATATATGTATTGAGTCTCACTCAAGCCTGAGTGGGTATACTCTAAGTATATTGAATGTATGTCTGAAGTTTGAATATAGCGATGTTTGATGTATGTATAGTGATAGGAGTGTTTGTGCCTGGTTGTGTTACGCACATGATTGTGGGTCGCTACACCAGTATATAGTTATATGTGATGGCCTTGAGATATAGCTATTTACTAAGGACTTGCCTGTATGAACGTATGTGTACTAGCTAAAACTAGGTGTGTATGTGTGCTAGCTATATAATGGTATGATTGGTGTATGTAAATGAGATGTTAGCGTGTATGGGAGTGCACCATGCACGGGTAAGTATGTGCTTAGTTATAGGTATGGGTGACTATGGTATATGTGGCGTGTCGTGAATATAGTTATAGGATCGTACGTGATGTGGATATATGGTGAACTATTTGCATGTATTGAATGACTATATATTGTGAAATTATAGTAGTGGTGAATGTATATTAGATATAGTGAACTTGATTCAATAATAGTATGGTGTGACTATATGTGTTGAGATGCTTGGTATTGGATGAATATTAGCGGGTAGTATACCCTTGATGTTTGTGCATAGGTAGCTACATATAGGTAGAGCGATGATTGTGATGGCTAAGCGTGAAACTATCATTATATAAGTACCTGAAGTATTGTTTTGTGATTAGGTAGGTAGTAGCTATATAAGGGATGCATGCTTATATATATGATTGAAATACGTGTATGAGTCTGACTGACTATAATAGGTATAAGAGTATATGTACGTGAATGTATATATATATATACACGTATTGGTAGTATAAATGTTTGACTACCTAGTGCATACATGAGCACTTGAAATGACTATACCTGGTTAAATTATTATATGGCTTGATTGGGGTAGTTACTAGAGCGACTAGTTATATTAGAAAGTCCGAGGACGGACTTTATTCTAAGGTGGGGAGGATGTAACGACCACTTTTCGTCGTACGTTGTTCGTGCACGTGCTTTTGGCCGTGCACGTGTTTGCGTTAGACTTTATTTGTTTGTGAACACTTTTGTGTGATATGCCGTTGCGAACGTCTCTGAGAGTATTAAATGGTGGCACTATATTGGAACGACGTTCTCGAGTCGTTTTTCCACAATTTGATCTTACTCGATGAGACGTGACGATTCTCACTCTTGACGAGAGACGTTTCTATTTTTAGTTCCGTCGTCCGACGTCGAAACTGAGATCCGTCTTCTTAGTGAGCTCACATTCGTCGCCACGATCACAACGATATTTATTTTATAATTTTTGGAGTTTATTTGACCACTTTTATAATTTTTACAAGTTTTATATTATTTTTAATAATTTATTTTTCAATTAATTTCGGCCAAATAAAATTTAATTGAGTTTAAAACGTTTTAAAGAATTTTTGAGCCAATTTCCAGCTCATTTGGACCAGGTCAAATCCTAGATTGGGTTGGAGAAGTTTAAATTCAAATTTTAAATCTTTTTGAACTTCTAATCCTATTAGATTTAGCCCTAGACCAAGTCAACCCACCTATACTATATAAGCAACCCCTAGCAAGTCCTATTTTCCAAAGAAATTAGCCCTAGCCTCTTCCAAACTCATTTTGGACGTTGCGACGAATCGTCGCAACGTTGCGACGTTCAGCACCCCGTACGACCGAAGAAAACCCCCGCATCCGCCCGCTCTGACCGGCCGCCTCGCCCGCATTCTCGCCGCTCCGCACCGCTGCAGCCAACCCCCGCCCGTTCCCCGCTTGACCGAGAGGAGCTCTCGGTCTGACCGAGGCCCCGCTCCGCACCGACCCCCGCACAGCGCTCCGCTTCGTTCCCCCGCTCCGCTCCGTGCCCGACCGAAGGAAACGCCCGCAGCGACCGACGTTGCAAGCGTTGCAACGTTGCAACGCTGTCCCGCCCGCATCCAAGCGCACGACCGAAGCTCTCCATCGACCAGACCGAGGAGAAACCCCGCACCCAAGCATCGCCCGCAGCCGCTGTGCACCCCAACGTCGCAGCCCCCGCATTTTGAGCGCACGACCGAGAAATTCTTCCGCATTGGCTGTGTCTGACCGACGGCCACTCGTCGCAACCCCGCATCCGTCGCACCACTTGCCTCCGTGGGCCCCCCAAGTTCTCCAGAGTTATTGTGGGTTCCCCAAAGGCCCCTAGGACTGCTGTGGGCCCCACCAAGGTGCTTGCTCTTCGAGGATTCGTCGCGTACGACGTCGTCGCACGTCGTAGCCCGTCGTCGCACGTGCGAGCTTTGGAATCTGGAATCGTCGCCCCGGGTTGATTGCTCTGAATTTCCAGCGAGGAAACTAATTGGAATCAGGACTTGGAGCGCGTTCTTTATTCCAACCCCCGGCGTCGCTACCCGACGCCGGTGTAGCTTTCGCGTCGTGTTGAGGTAACGTTTTGCACCCCTAGGACCCCCAACCCATTGCCTGCTAATCAAGACTAAAATCAGTATTTTTAAAGTATTTTAAATGTTTTAAATTCACTAATCAAGATTAATAATATGGACTTTAGGCCGGTGGACTTTGCACGTAGGATAATTGTGATTCTTGGACTCATTGGACGCTGTGCTCAGACGTTGTACTTGCAGGCAAGTGAAACTTGCCAACTCTTGTGTAGGGCCATGTTTTTAGGCCACTTACTTGCTTTTAGCGTAAAAGAGACTAGTCAGTGAAATGATAGCTGGCTAGACGCCTACTTGATCTAGTTTGACAACGAAACTAGATCCGTCACCTAATTGATCTAGCTTGACAACGAAGCTAGATCCAACCATTAAACTTGTTGTTCATACATACTAAACTGTCACGTTTACTTTCCTTACCTGTACGCACTTTTAACTGCCATGCATTGCATCTTACATGTCATCCCAGTTGATTGTTGCATCGTAGCACACGCTACAAAAATACTTGTACAAATCCGTGTTTCAGTGTCCCTGGCTAGGTGCACCCCTAGGCCATACTTGTTTAAACACTTCCTGGCTCGTGGTCCAGAAGCGGGCCTCATGTGTTGGCTAGAAACCAATGCCCGATACACGTGGAGGGGTAGGGATAAACGGTCACTTGAGCTTAGGAGTGGCTTGATCAGCCCTCTAGCCAAAAGGCGGAATCTCTATGCACGAGGTGCTTACTTTCCTTGTCTCGTACTTGTCTTGTGAATGATTCATGTAATACTTGTCATCCCTGCCATGCCATGCTCGTACTTTACTTTACTCTACTTTACTTTACCTGCTGCACTCATACTTTAACTGCCATGTCATTGCATCATGCTAGAACTGCTAGGTTGTTCACTTTACTTTCAGTTTCCTTGCACAAGTCTCTTGTAGACTTGCTGACATGTGCCCCTTTCTCTTTTGGGTGTCACATGTTAGACCTGAGCCAGAGATCGTTGCTGAGTACGTGATTTGTCGCTGACACTGAGTCCATGATTGCCAGGAGGATTTTGGTGGACACCGGTGACCATTCTTTGGGTCTTTGTTGAGCTTTATTTTGCTTTAGGCTTTATGTTAGTTGCTGGTGCGTAGCACCGTTGTTTTGTACTTTGTACTTTTGTTGGCCATGTGTGGGCTTTTAGTTTCTTTTCTTTTCAGCCCGGTGGCTTTTTCTGCGATGTTGGAAACTTATTTTATGGATATTCTGAGATGTTTCTTTTGTCTCATTTCATTATTATTATCTTTGTTTCGTTCGCGTTGCAAGGACCTGCAGTTTTAAATTTGATCGACGCTTATCGGACTTGCAGCTTTGTAGCTTCAAGTCTGAGCGGACCTTCTCACGCTTCGCCTCCATATTTTTGGGAAGCGGGGCGTGACAGAATCGGAGAAAGACAAAAACTCCCGCCGACCGCCTCCCAGACCCTTTTAGCGGTAAAGGTGGCCCCCGGGCCATCTCGGCCGTTGAACTTTCGCCACGCGGCGCCCATCGAGACGTCCCCAACGCCTCGACTGGCGTGAGGGTCACCTCATCCATGTGTCGCAAACCCGATCGCAGAGGCGCTTCGTTTTCCTCTGCCCCCTTTTCAAATCGTAATAATGACCACTAAGGCGGGAGTCCCGAAGCCGCCGCCGTCATTACCCGGTGGGGGCCAAGGCCCGTACTGATGGTCCGGAATGTTGAAGGTGGTTCGCCCTCTGAGCCGAGCCGGGCTACCGCCTCAGACTCGAAGGCCGGGGGCAATTGTTACGACCTAAAGATCGTAGGGGTCCCACCCGAATCCGCCCACATGACCCATGGAATCTCCGCTTCATGAAAGGGTCGCCACCCCGAAAATCCGGGGCAATATGGAGACGGGCGCGCCTTGCAGCGTCCCCTGACCCGGCCGAGGCGAACAACCGTAGCCGCACGACCCACCGGGGGTAGCGCGCTTGGGGACACCTTGGTAGCGCTGCCGGGCCAACTGTCATAGGCACGGGCGTATCTTTCCGTACCGGCGAACCATAGCCCGTGACCGATGGAGGGGCGCACCCGGGCCGGACAACCCCCGATCGGAACGACCCGCCCGATTCCCATGAACCGCGGCGCCTAGGGTGATACAGCCCGACCTTTAGTTCGTCGCCAGCGACAAACAACCTAGGATAAGGACACGACTGACACATACGTCACCCGACCGACTGACAAAGCGCTCCCTGACGGTTGAGCCGACTGACGGTTAGCGCTTTCGGCCCTGACATCCCGACAAAAGCACCCCTTGGCCGTTGCGCCGCCTGACAAAAGCGGGTCAGGAACTCCTGTTCCTGACATCCTTGTCCGAAGCTTCCGCTGACAACCGAGCCAGCTCGGCATGTCTAGTCAACATGCCAGATCAGCCCCGCCTAGTCATCTCCCGACAGGTATAAATACCCCCTCTCCCCTTACGGTGGGGGGGGGGGGGGGGGGTTGGAAAATTCTCTCTTAAATCTATCATTCACACACGAGAACAAGGGTCATCCATATCTTTGTTCTCCCACTTATAGCTCGCCACGTACGGTCGACACACCGTAAGTCCGACCGGCGTGTCTAGCCCCCCATTTGAAGTCCTACTACTGACTTAGGCATCGGAGGGGCTAAGGGTTGAACCCCAACCCTGCCCTTCTGACGAGTTGTTCGTGCTGCAGGAAGGCTCGACCCTTGTCCGACGTCAACTTCAGCTCCCTGCCATCCAACCTTCCTCTGCTGCATCCGGCGAGATCCGACCCCGTGATCACCACCGGCGACGGGTCCAACTTCTTCACCCCACTAATCACTTATAAAACAGCCTACCCAAACCTTCTTCTCCATATAACCACCGTGCCCTTGGTTCCCCATACTACAAATTCATTGTACGCGAGTTCCACCTCGTAACACATGGGTTGGTTGCATGCGACTTGATAGGGGAGAGGAGTTTGTGTGCGTTGGGGGGGGGGGCAGTTAGGATATAATAGGTTTAAAAAAATCAGATTTGTTAAAAAATTTTACATTTAAAATTTAAAATTAAAAAGTATTAATATAGTTAAAAAAATTAGAGTATTATATTTTTTTCCCTTCGAGTCGATGACATCCAAAAATTATAAGGAAAATACTGGAGTGATCGTGTCGTCGCGAGGATCATGAATACGTGGTCTGATCGCGAGTTCGAGCCAAGGAAATAAAAAAATCAAAACGCAAATATACACATAATACGATGCATTAAGAAAGTACGTATGAAATACATACGACAGAAAGTGGCCGTTACACAAGGGCTTGGTATAGACTATGATGAAACCTTTTCACTAGTAGACATGTATAAATCCATTTGGATTTTGCTTGCTATAACAGCCGACTATGAGTACGAGATCTGGCAAATGGATGTGAAGAAATTTTTCTAAATGGGGATTCAGAAGAGTGTGTTTACATGATGTAGCCAGAGGGATTCAAAGTCAGTGGCAACGATATAAAAGTTTGCAGATTGCTCAAGTCCATCTATGGACTAAAGCATGCGTTAAAGAGTTGGAACATTTGATTCGATGAGATAGTCCAAGGGTTTGGATTTGTCAAGAAAGCGGATGATCCATGCATTTATCCAAAGGTCAGTATGAGCGATGTCGCATTCCTCGTATTGTACGTGGATGATATATTGCTGATTAGCAACATTATATAGATGTTGTAATTAATCAATGTATGGTTGCCACAAAATTTCTACATGAAGGATTTGGGAGAAGTATTCTATATATTGGATATATAGATCTATATGGATATATTAAGTAGGATGTTGGGATTGTCCCAGTCTAAGTACATAGATACCGTGTTAAAGAGATTTAACATCGAAAACTCGAAGCATGGTACAGTACCAGTTTGTTATGCAATAACTCTCCTCAAGACTATATCTCCAAGACAGCTGATGAGAAAACATGCATGAGTAGGATTCCTTATACCTCGGCTGTAGGATCTATCATGTATTTCATGTTATGTACAAGAACAGATGTCCCATATGCACTTGGCGTAGTTAGTCGATATCAATCAAATCCTAGAAAAATGCATTAGATTGCTACAAAGAACATATTAGAAGGACTAAAGATATAATCCTATTCTATGGTGCAAGTAGTAATCTTTCGGTTGAAGGATATACTGACTCAAATTTCCAAAGTGACATAGATGACAACAAATCTGTGTTACGAAATATGTTCACTCTCAACGGAGTGACAGTGAGTTGGAAAAGTTTCAAGCAAGACACTATACCTGATTTGACGATGGAAGTTGAGTACTTCACAGCCAATGATGCAACAAAAAAGGTGGTCTGGATGAAGAAGTTCATTACAAAACTTGGTGTTCTTCCTTTGATTATTGATCCAATACCTTTGTATTGTGAAAACAATGCGGAAGTTTCAGTGGCCAAGGAGCCTAGATCACATAAGAAATTTAGAGCCTAGATCACACAAGAAATCTAGACACATCCTAAGGAAGTTTCAAATGATATGTGAAATCCAAAATTACCGGGATATTGAGATAAAAAGAGTAACTACAGATGATAATTTAGCTGGCCTGCTTACGAAAGCCCTTCCACAAAACAGACTGGAGTGTTTAGTGGATAAAATAAGTATGAGATACCGTAATAATTGGCCGTAAGTGGAAGTGGAAGATGTTAGAGAATGTATGTCATTAAGACAATTATTGTAATTGTAATAAGATATCTTGTTGGAAATTATAGTAATCTATTTGTTATTCTTTATTTATGATATCCTCTACGTTACTTCTATGGTTGATGATTATGATTATATGATGCATGGATAGAGTCCTAGGACTTAAGAGAGAAACATTGAGATCATGATGATATCATGATAATGTGGCCAATGTGTCCGTCGATCATTTTTCCAGAATCGTTCCTAGTCAAAGGAATATCGAGATATGACATCCATATTTCGGTTAGACCAGTGTGCATTAATTATACCATCAGATGGTAGTAAATGACCTCAAGAGTCACTTGGTGTGGAGACATTATTATATAATGCACATGTGCTTGTTGGTGAACAAGTTCACAGAATGACTTGCTAGTGATACTTCTGCACGGTTATCATACTCAGAGTGTCAACAAAAGATATCGCGTGGCAATAGGCGCAGGTTAGTTCTTTAACCGGGGATGTGCTAAAGGATCTTATATATGGAATATTATACTTTGGTGGATATCGAACATTGGCTTTTGCAGCTGATGTGTAGATATCTGCTGGGTATAGTTGGAAGCATGTGAAGGGAGTGGACATGCTATCAGGATTCATCTCTTTCGCTATGAGAGGTTAGTGTTACAATTGAGTAAATGGATCCATGGTAAATTCATGGCCAGTGTAAGAGATGAAATTGTTAAAGAGTTAATAAGTGTCATACAACCAATAACTATGGAAGCACACTCAACTCAAATGATTTAAGGTGTAATGGGGGTTGACTCTATAATGTTGGATCCGTAGCTATATAGATAGAATACTATAGTGGTGTGAATAGTGTTTTATAAAATTAAATAGAAATTACGCCAAATAAAACCTAATCAACCAACTTTACAGAATAGAGAGACAAATAACCACAAAATTTATAAGCAATGCAAACATGGAATTTTACCATAGTTCGGATATCCAAGTCAATCCAGACTTCTTGTATCCTACTCCAGCCCCTCAAGCAAACCCCACTTGAAAAATCTACTATGCCCTCTTCTGGAAACCCCAACAAGTATAAATTGAAAAACAATCGATGCACGTATTCCCACAACCCAAGAATACGAACTATCACAAACCAAGAGTTCTCAAAGAAAGAAGAAATAAATGTCAATACAATAAACTTGAAATACTTACACTTTCATATGTCTTAAATATACTTACTTGAGTAGGGAAGGTGTGTGAAGTAGAGTGCTCTAAGATGAGTAAAAGTAGCACTTATGATCTTGTCCAATGTATAAGTGCATTCAATGAAGGAATAAGCTTTTAAACTTTTAATGGACAAGAGAGATTTAGAGCACTAATTGAGAAGATGAGAGTTGGAAGAGCATTGATTGTTGATTCAATAAATGTTCAAGCGGGTTCAAGAGTTCTGAAAAGTTTCATCTCATTTGCCTTAAATACTGCTCAAGGAAAAGCTCAAAAACCTAAGAAAACGTTACATCATTTAATGTTGTAACATGTCTAAATACATAGATCTTGATGAAATTAGACGGTTGAAGAAGGATGATCAGATGCCTAGGTTACTATTTAAAATTGTATGAAATGCACTGTAACTTATTTATATCAGACGACTGAAAAAGGATTCTCAGACGGCTGAGTGACTGTTTTGTCGTCTGATAGTAATGCATTAGACGCCTAACAGAGGGGGCCAAAAACTTCTATCTTACTGGAAATTAAATCTGTGGTGCAGTCGGTCGATGAATGATCATCAGAGGTCTTGAAGATGGGTTAGACGTCTGGGAGAAAGGCATTAGACGTCTAAAGAGTCAGATGGATCTATGCTTAAAATATGCACATCAGATGTCTGAGGCTCTGCCTTCAGACGACTAATCCTGCTATAAAATCTCATTTTTGAGATTTAAATCCTAGGAACCCTATGGAATCATCAAAGAGTCATCAAAGAGTTAATCTAATGATATGTGCATGGTGTGTAGGAGCCTCCAAGTAGTTTATTCAAAGCTTAACAATCTAAAAACAATTAGAAGTAAAAGAAATAAATAAATTACATTGTGATCCTTTTTACTTCTTCATTAGTACTGCATCCAAATCCTTAGCTTCCATCAATCATTCATTTGATAATCTTGAATGTATATTTGGTGGCGATTTAATTAACTGCAAATGAAGGAGTTGGTCACAATAATTTTTGCTTTCTAATCATCAAAACTAAATTTGGGGATCCAATACTTAACATTCTCATCCTTTTTAAGGATGACAAACACAAAAAATTTTTTTTGATAAAAAAATACTTACTCCCCCTACAATGATGCCAATCAAGTTAGTCAAGATAATGAACATTAAATAAATACATCATATTGCAGTTAAATGTGTGTATCACAAAATAATGTGTATAATGAAATGAAAGCTCAAAATTAAATGAATACACATACGATTGATAAAATGGTAATACACATGCACGATTATTTATGAGATAAGAAGTGTGGGATATAATATCTAAGTTTATGTCTCATACTCCCCCTGAATCATACAATGGGTCAACAATTAACTTATATGATTCATGGAAAATAGTTAATACCCAAAAATAACACATCAATTATACTTTGTTTATTTCTCTCCCCCTTTGTCATAAGCTGAAAGTACTGGGAGGAAGAGAAACAACTACAACTATTGCTAAAAGAATGGAGAAACATAGGAGTTAATGAATTAGATAAACATCAAGGTGATACCAAAAATACAACGTGTCATGAAGGTGTATCACACAAGATAATTTATCATAATAAAAATCAAATAAATGAGAATAGAGACAATATCAACATTAATAGCGAATGCATCGTATATTGCAAAAAAAAAGAAGCCCAATCAAAGCAAAGTGACACATATCCAAAAAGAAATGATGTGATTACAAAAGGAAATACATCACAACATCTCTCATATACAAAAATCATCCCATACATCACAAAAATAACATAAAAATAAAACATACATGAAAAATTATCAATCTCACAAACTCTCAAACAAATAAACATCTAAGCTTGAGAGTCTCTAAAAATGAGAAATCAAGACTGAGGAGGAGGAGGAGGAGCACTCGGTCCAGGTGCATATGAAGGAACAACGCTAATATGAGAAGGCATGATCATCTCCAACTTCCTCTCAATCTTATGGATAAGAAGACTCATCAGTTGCATATGCTCTGTCTGAGCCTGGACGATAGATGATACCGAGGCCATCATCTTCATGACTTTGTCTTGATCATGATGCATCACAGAAACCTTATTTTTAGGCTCGTATGACTGATCTCAAAATGAACTATGTGAGTCCTAAAATCATCAGATCGATCTCATGTATAAGAAGTTCCTCAAGCAGCTGTTGTAGGCTCTCATGATCAGCCTTCTGCACTGCCAGTACCTCGTCGTTCAAGACATGTGTATGACTCTGGGTAAAACTTATGAGGCATATATCAAATCTCTTTAGATCATTACTGAACTGATCCTGATGAGAATGAACATAGTCGATATGATCTCCTAGGCTCGACATCTGAGCTCTCATAACATTGAAAGCCTTATTATGTATAGGAGGATGCTCAGAGGAGGATGGAAATATAAGAGGTGGAGCATGAGGAGGCAGATTAGACTAAGGAGGTAGTTGAGATGGAGCAGATGATGTAGTGACGATGGTAGGAGCTGCAGAAGATGGACCAGCAGAAGTAGTAGCTGCGCTCTTTATAGCAACTACCAAACACGTCGACTTGTATTTGGTGTTGACTTTGGAATTTAAGAGTGCACCAGGATCACTCATCTCTCCTACCTCTTAATGTAATGCCAAAATGGCAAAAAAACATAGTTCATAGAGAAGGGTACAGAAGAGTATGAGTCTCACCTATGCAATCTAATATGACCTGAGCCTAGTTAATCTTTATTTCTCTAAAGAGAGCATAAAGACACCAGAAGTACTCCATGGATGGGCAGCTAGTTGAGGCAGATTTGGATAGGATGTTGGATTTGATAATCAAATTACAAATTTTGGATAGGGTTGTGAACTTCTTGAAACTAGACCGATGGTGATCTTCTAGGGTCACTCGATAAAGACCTTGTCCAAGATATATAGATTGGCCATATCCATATTGTTGATATGTTGACCAGAGAAAGGAATATGGAGAATAGATCCCAGTATAGAAGCATCAAAAATAAAATATTTTTCTTGGACAACCGTGTCTAGGCGATGAGTCGATGGGTAGTCCCTAGAAAATAATTAGCATCAAATAATATGATGAGATTTGTATATGATGGAGTGGAACGTGTATCTTGACAAAGCCCAATAAGTCCAGCCTTCTGAAAAATATCAGAATGGCCAGGGAAATCGTAATACCTAATGAAACGTTCAGGAATAACCTGGGAGCCAACGAGTTTGTTAAGAAAAAAGAGCATTCTGGACTGCTGCCTCGTCTCAAATGATGTGAGAACTACTCCCAAGCGCAGGAGATCGTGCAAGTAATATCCTGGTGAGTCCAGGTATCGAATCCACGGGACAACTGACCTGCAAAACTACGAACGTCAATCTGTAAAGAATAATAATACGATGAGAACCAACCACCTATCAGGTATAATCAAGAGTATCAAGAGTTTGGAATAAGAAGCGAAAATCTTGCGATATTTACGGTGACTTAGGTAGGGATACAAGTATGGGGAGTATGTGTTGGATTTGATTTCGTTAGGGTGTGTGTAATAAATGATTATCAATAACTTTTCTATAACTCAACGTTTCATCCGGTTAGGGCACGAGAACGTTGGAAAATATGGCGATCAAGCATATAGAAACGTGCCAAAGAATTATACAATTAAAAAAGGGCGAAAAGATATAGAAATCAATAATCACGACACCCTAACTACGTCAACACCAACACATATAAAGTGGATGTGCTACGGTTGTGATTTCATTAGGAGTTAATAATCGCTGAAATATCATGTCTTTTATATAACTCAACGCTTCGTCCGGTCAGGGCATGAAGGCGTCGGAAGTTGAAACGATGAAAACTAGTCAAAATGGCCGTATACGTATCACTACCAACATTGATTTCATTAAACGATAAATGCAACAATACGTTCAGATTAGTGAACATGAATTGGCTAGACTTGTCAGGGCCTAGCCATACGGGATGTAAATAATATCAACAATAAGCAAATACCCATCAAATACGTTGTAGAAATCAATGTTACGAGCAATTTTGATAAGATAATAGGGCTAAAGACATGAAATTTAGCGAATAAATACTCCTAACTACATCACAACCATAGCACAAGGAGATTAGCCACGCATGGTGCAAGGAAAATCAGATTTCATAGCCAAATACATCGTTTTAATAGCCAAATACGCTGAAATACACCAAATACGGGGTATAAGTTCAAGAAATTGTAACCAAATCTCCACTTTAGAACCCAAAACTCCTCTAGAACAGGAAGAACAGCCTCTGGAATTTTTGAGAATTTTTCCTTGGGGGAATACGGCTCCTAGAGCCCCCAAATCCGTTAGAATACGCCCCAAAACCCTAGAAATACGCTTATATAATAGCATTGCGGGTTTGGGGCTTAACGGGTCGAGAACCGCTATCCGATACGCCAAAACCCAAACCCACGCCGCGGATCAATTTCTGGCCGTCCGATCTGGGCACGATCGATCATAGGCGTGCCACATGGCATTGCAGATCCGCTACCGAGTTTGAATCCGAACGCGAGTCGGGATGAAATGTGTCCGTCCGATCGTGGATCAACGGCCGATAAATGGGCCACGTCGGCCGCTGTGCATAGCTTCAAGCAGGAAGAATAAGATCCGTTGGATCTTAAACCAACGCTCCAGATAAGTCCACGTGGCCTGCCTCACCCGCTGCTCTCCGCTGCGCTTCGGGATGATAGGGTCCGTTGGATCGAGATCCAACGGCCCGTACTTCGCCGCGTCGGTGCGTTCGCGACGTCCGTAGGATATGGGCGGGAGTTGATAGATTTGCGCCGCGTGGCACGCCAAAAATCATGCGCCGGCGTATATACGTATTTAAGCGTATTTTCTTCCGTATTTCTTCAATTAAATGGTATTCTGCATTCAAAAATTCATAATAATTAGCACAGATCTCAGAAAAATACAAATAAATAGTCGTTGGAATCGTGAGATCGAGACGATGATATGAAAAATATAAAAATGTAGGAATACTCAATAGAATTCATGTTTTGTGCACAAATCAATTAATTTCTCTAATAAGTGATGATATCAAAAATACGAATATATTAGAGACCAATTAAGTATTGTATGAGCACAAAATAGGACTAATTAGGGGGTTAAATATGCAATATTCACTCCGAATCACACCCCCCAACTAGCGATTTGCTAGTCTCTAGCAAAAAGAGCGATTAATACGTATGATCAATAAAAAAAATAATTCTATCAAATTGCTCATGGCATGGCTCAATAATACACATTCCAACATGATCTTGACCATTAATATACACATCCATGAACAAAATCAATCACATGATATTTTCTCTAATTTAGTATGAATAAATAACATACAAGCATCGTTCTGCGCAGGCGAAAGTATAACACATCGTTTTTCTCTAGTTTTCTTGTTTCCAAGGAATTGGCCTATCAAAACAATCATTCAAGATATGGGTAATGAAGTTGCTTAATGTATATTCACCATTTCTTTTCTTTTATTCGTTCCGCGTAACGCGTATCAAGCAACATTCGCAGAAAAATGTATAACTTGGATCGCTCCATCAAATGAGTGAGTTTCATGTCAATGGCTCCCAAATCAGACGATAATAGGGCATTAGGCCAAAAAGGACCCCTCAGACTGTACTACTCGAGCCAACCAAGTTATTTATTAGTGACATACTTATTCATTTTCTTCATTCATTTTTCATTCATTTTTTTCTTCATCTTTTTCTCTTTTCATAAGCAACACAATACCCATTTTTTTGAACAAAGCATTAATAACCAAGGCCAAATTCCTCTTCAACTTGTAAACTTTTCAAAAAAATCGTGTATACTCAAGCTTTTTCATCACATTAGCATGCATGAAATAAATTCAAACTATTTCGAGATATTAATCATGGAAATTGAAAATTTTCATGAATAGCATATTAACGGTAGTTCCATGAGGGAAAAAAAATTAATTCAAGCCATAAACAATTTTTTTGAACTCAATTAATGCATAATCATCCGCATTTGAGGTATACGAAGGAGTTTAAAATGGTGAGATTGGTGGTTCATTCTTTCCTTATGCCATGATTTTGAAAAAAAAATTACTAAGATCTCATACACACCCCCCAACTAAAGATGGACATTGTCCTCAATGTCGAAGAGGGTACGAGTTTATTCAAAGCAAAGCAACCTAGAAAGCATTTGAAAACTACACTACTGGAAAGAACACACCATGATCAAATGGCGGATCCCGAATCTTTAATGGTGGAGGAAGTTGTTCAATTTGCTCCTTGCGCTCCTCGGCGATTATTCTTCCTCCAGAATCTAAAATGGACTCCAGCAACGTAACTCCCAGCATCTCTATAAGCTGTTCACCTGTATCCTGCAAGAGATGAGTCACGTCAATCCAATTTAGTTTAAAACCTTTTCCAATGAAAATATTCCAAATGTAGTCATCAAAATAAGTGAAGTAAAATAGAGCATGGTGATGTCAACTCCCTGAAAAATGTGCACTACGCTCGGTATGATGCTCGGTCAATGTGGAGAGGGGTAAATGATTTTGGGAAAAAACTGGGGAAGGGAATGGTTCAGGCTCCATAGCGATATTCTTTAAACCAATGTCCCTAGTCGTCTCCTCCTCCTATTCATCCAAAATTGCTCGCTCATCCTCTACTTTGCACACACTTCCTGCCATGTCAATGTTTTCAGTCGTGACTTCGTCGTGACATGGCTCGCTCGATATACCTGCAATAGAAGATAAACTCACATTAGGTGCTGGAAATTGAATTTCAAAAGATTCATTTTCTTCTAAGCAAGTGGCAGTCAGCTTAAGATTTTCAATAGATTGCTGGATCTGTCGATTCCGAACAAGGAATTTCTCTTGGAATTGGTGGGATGTGGCCTCCTGTGTCTGAATAAGCAGTTGAACTTCCTCTTTCAAGTGTTGCAAAGGTACGTCTACGCTTTGCTCTCCTTGATCAAGGCTCGAAGGCTCCGTTGAATCGCACTCTGAAGTCTCTTTCATGGTTTCTTCGTTCTCTTGTAAAGACTCCATGTACTTCCACGCCTTTGTCGGTGTCATGACTACCAAGAATTCCTGCAGCTGTGGTCATAGTCCACCTAGGAAGGACTCCATAAGCTCTTTCTTCGTGTACCCATGCTGCGGATAGCTCGATATTATGTCTGTGAACCTCCTCCAGGCTTGAAAGAAAGTTTCACAATCAGTCTGATTAAAACTAACAATCTTGAGCTTCTCCATCCTATGTTTGTGTGCCTTATCATATTCTGCATCATACAATTTGTTCGTGCAATAGAACTTCAAGTATTCCATATACTCCATTTTTGAAAGAGAAAACAAAAAAAAACAAAAATGAAAAAACCCTAGACTATAAGATGGAAGGATCTCACCGAATGTTCCTCCAAACGAACTGAAATCGTAGCTTACAAGTACTGTTATCCCTGGCAACGGTGTCAAAAACTTGCCTCGTCTCAAATGATGTAAGAACTACTCCCAAGCGCAGGAGATCGTGCAAGTAATATCCTGGTGAGTCTAGGTATCGAATCCACGGGACAACTGACCTGCAAAACTACGAACGTCAATCTGTAAAGAATAATAATACGATGAGAACCAACCACCTATCAGGTATAATCAAGAGTATCAAGAGTTTGGAATAAGAAGCGAAAATCTTGCGATATTTACGGTGACTTAGGTAGGGATACAAGTATGGGAAGTATGTGTTGGATTTGATTTCGTTAGGGTGTGTGTAATCAATGATTATCAATAACTTTTCTATAACTCAACGTTTCGTCCGGTCAGGGCACGAGAACGTCGAAAAATATGGCGATCAAGCATATAGAAACGTGCCAAAGAATTATACAATTAAAATAGGGCGAAAAGATATAGAAATCAATAATCACGACACCCTAACTACGTCAACACCAACACATATAAAGTGGATGTGCTACGGTTGTGATTTCATTAGGAGTTAATAATCGCTGAAATATCATGTCTTTTATATAACTCAACGCTTCGTCCGGTCAGGGCACGAAGGCGTCGAAAGTTGAAACGATGAAAACTAGTCAAAATGGCCGTATACGTATCACTAGCAACATTGATTTCATTAAACGATAAATGCAACAATACGTTCAGATTAGTGAACATGAATTGGCTAGCCTTGTCAGGGCCTAGCCATACGGGATGTAAATAATATCAACAATAAGCAAATACCCATCAAATACGTTGTAGAAATCAATGTTACGAGCAATTTTGATAAGATAATAGGGCTAAAGACATGAAATAGCGAATAAATACTCCTAACTACATCACAACCATAGCACAAGGAGATTAGCCACGCATGGTGCAAGGAAAATCAGATTTCATAGCCAAATACATCGTTTTAATAGCCAAATACGCTGAAATACACCAAATACGGGGTATAAGTTCAAGAAATTGTCACCAAATCTCCACTTTAGAACCCAAAACTCCTCTAGAACAGGAAGAACAGCCTCTGGAATTTTTGAGAATTTTTCCTTGGGGGAATACGGCTCCTAGAGCCCCCAAATCCGCCAGAATACGTCCCAAAACCCTAGAAATACGCTTATATAATAGCATTGCGGGTTTAGGGCTTAACGGGTCGAGAACCGCTATCCGATACGCCAAAACCCAAACCCACGCCGCGGATCAATTTCTGGCCGTCCGATCTGGGCGCGATCGATCATAGGCGTGCCACGTGGCATGGCGGATCCGCTACCGAGTTTGAATCCGAACGCGAGTCGGGATGAAATGTGTCCGTCCGATCGTGGATCAACGGCCGATAAATGGGCCACTTCGGCCGCTGTGCATAGCTTCAGGCGGGAAGAATAAGATCCGTTGGATCTTAAACCAACGCTCCAGATAAGTCCACGTGGCCCGCCTCACCCGTTGCTCTCTGCTGCACTTCGGGATGATAGGGTCCGTTGGATCGAGATCCAACGGCCCGTACTGCGCTGCGTCGGCGCGTTCGCGACGTCCGTAGGATATGGGCGGGAGTTGATAGATTTGCGCCGCGTGGCACGCCAAAAATCGTGCACCGGCGTATATACGTATTTAAGCATATTTTCTTCCGTATTTCTTCAATTAAATGGTATTCTGCATTCAAAAATTCATAGTAATTAGCACAGATCTTAGAAAAATACAAATAAATAGTCGTTGTAATCGTGAGATCGAGACGATGATAGGAAAAATATAAAAATGTAGGAATACTCAATAGAATTCATGTTTTGTGCACAAATCAATTAATTTCTCTAATAAGTGATGATATCAAAAATACGAATATATTAGAGACCAATTAAGTATTGTATGAGCACAAAATAGGACTAATTAGGGGGTTAAATATGCAATATTCACTCCGAATGAACTGTAACACGAAATGTCGAGTATTCGGATGAAGAGTCAGGAGGTGGATGTGTGGGTTGTGTTGGTGTTGGTGATACGGGTTATGAAGGAGAAATTGGTTGTGTAGGTTATACAGGCCGTGATTCTATAGAATGGTGGCTCGCATACAGGATGATTGCGAGGAGGTATGATGCCAGAAATGATGGAAACCCTAAGATCAAGGGGATTTGCACGAAATTACAAATCAAAACCCTAAGCCCTGAAAATGATAACAAGAGAAGAAACGATGGATTATACGTAGAACTTGTGAGAGAACGAAGCAATCAGTTGAAAATTAGTCAGAAATAGGTCGAACAATTGGAGGTTAATCGGAGAAATGATTAAACATGAAAGGCTACGAAGGGGAATTGAAGAGTCTAACAAAAATGAAACATCTGGAGTCGACCTAAGAACAATAGAAAGAGATTAAAATGAATCGGGGGTTTTAATCTCAGTCGTTAAATCAAGATCGGGTCAATAAGTCAATACTGAATCATGCAGTCAGACGGCTGAACCACTCCAATCAGACGGTTGAGAATCTCTCCAAATGTCTAGAATACTCATCTGATAAATGTTCTTCAGTCGTCTTGCCTGAGGGATATATAACAGGAAATCAGGATTGATTTTCCAAAAAGCTTAAGAAGATCTTCAAGTCGTCTGGCCCGGGTACCCAGATACCGAATGATCTAAAATGGTAGACATAGAGAATCTCTCAAACTAAAAATCTTCTAATCAATGAAAAGCAAAACACATTACCATACTAACCTACTCTAATAATCTAAAATATTAACATACCAAAATGAAATCAAATAAATAACACAAAAATCTCATGAAATATATAATAAATGCAACACGAGATACATGAATCCAAATATAATCAAAATGCATGAAACATATTAAAACAAATTACCCTGTAGAGTTCAGATTCAACCGTAATGCCTAATTCTCTCAACCGCCTCATAAGAATCTTCTTTTAGAGCATTGGTGAAAATGCAGGTGATCTGGTTATGGGTTTCATGTACTATAGAATAATGTCCTTCTTGAGAACATGATCATTAATGAAATGGTGTCTAACATCTATGTGTTTGGTGCAGGAGTGTTGTATCAGGTTCTTGGAGAGATAAATAGCAATATGGTTATCGACCATGATAGCACAACTACCACAATTAATACCATAGTCCTTGAGTGTTTGTCTCATCTATAAAACTTATGCACATGCAATACCTGCGACAATATATTCTGCTTCGATCGTGGAGAAATAGATAACAAGTTCTGTTTCTTAGAAAACCAAGAGACAATGGAATTTCCATGAAAATTGCAAGTGCTACTAGTACTCTTCCTGTTAGATTTGCATCTGGAAAAATCAACATCACTATATAGGACCAACTCATATGTGCTAGACTTAGGATAAAATAATCCATAGTCCAGAGTATGGTTAAGATAATGAAAGATTCATTTTACTGCAATCAAGTGTGATTCTCTAGGGCGTGATTGATAACATGCACATAAACATAAGGCAAACATAATATTTGGTCTACTAGTGATAAGATAAAGTAAACTACCAGTTATATCTTGAAATTGTCATATGTCTAGATCTTTACCATGATCATCCTTATTCAGATGTGTTGCCATGCTCATAGGAGTGCACTTAGTAGATGATTCACCATCCCAAAGAGCTTGATCAACTCCACTGTGTACTTGGTTTGGAGAATAAAGATTCCTTCATTTAATTGACGAATTTGCAATCCAAGAAAGTAAGTAAGCTCTTCCATATGGTTCATTTCAGATTTTTCCTGTATGGACTTGGCAAACAATAGGCAAAGATGTTTATTGGTAGAACAAAATACGATGTCACTTACATAAACTTGTATCATAAGGATGTCATTTTCAAAATACTTACAAAATACTTAGTGAATAAAGTTGAAACAACCTCCCCCATTTTAAAACCCAAATCCAATAAAAAGGTTTTAAGACGATCACACCAAGCTATAGGAGATTGTCTCAAACCATAAAGTGCCTTTCTAAGTTTGAAAACATGATTTAGAATTTTTCATGTATAAAAGTGGGTGGTTGTGAAATATAAAATTCTTCATTTACAAAACCATTTAAAATGCACTTTTGACATCCATTGGATACAACTTAAAGTCTTTATACGATGCAAATGGTAAAAGTTGTTGGAAATTGAGAACCACCCCAGTGGACTTTGATGATGTGCACAAGTGATATGAGCACGCACATATTTGTTTCAAATGTGTATAAAATCATTTTATAGCCATGAAGTTTTTGAGCACATTGTGAAGCAATACGAAAAACAACGAGCTAAGATCAAAAGTCTATTATTGAGCCATGAATTGAAGAAGATGAAGGCTCCAACATGTATTGTTTACAAAGACTTAAGATCAAGGTAGAATGGCTTGAGACGAAGAATGAAGAACAAATGCTAGAGTAGTGTGATTGTGTAAGTTATAGTTCAAACATGTTAAAGCCAGTATATACGCATTATAAACACACATAAATTCTTGAAAAATGGGTTTTAAATATATTAAACCATATAATATTTAAAAATATTTTTTATAAAATATTTCCATGTGTTTTGAGTATAAAACTTCTGTGTCAAATTATAGCCGACTATCCTCATCAGATAGCCGACTGCTAGCAAGAAGATTTTATCAAAAATTTACTGTCAAAATAATAGCCGACTAACCTTAGAAATAGCTGACTATCTGGGTCCACTTTGACAGTTTTGGTAGTTTTTTGAATTTAACTAGCCATTTACTAGCCGTTAGAGGAGACTTTTTGAGCAGCTTTCAAGCTGATTTCAAGCTAATATTTTCTATATATATATGTATGTGTATATATATATATATATATATATATATATGTATGTATATATATATATATGTATGTATGTATGTACTAGTCATAACCCGTGCCCGCGGGCACGGTTCATTTAAGATTTTTTTCCCGCGAAATTTTTGATCCCCAAATAATTATTTCCACAGCTAAAATTACGCGGAACAACAAATTAGCGTAAAAATATTTAGTGGCACGGAACAACAAATTCGGCGTAGGCGCCTTCGATAGGAAACAACAAATTCGGCGTAGAACAACAAATTCGATGCGGAACAACAAATTCAGCGTAGAACAACAAATTCGATGCGGAACAACAAATTAGCATAAAAAAATTAGAGGTCACCTTCGACGCAGAACAACAAATTCGGCATAGAACAACAAATTTGGTACGGGCGCCTTAGGCATGGAACAACAAATTCGGCACAGACGACTTCGGCGCGGAACAACAAATTAGCAAAAAAATTGGCCGGTCGCCTTCGGCGTGGGAAATTATTCTCATCTTGTTGCCCTATGCGTCGAAGAGACAATGGGCCCAGTGTTGAGGGAGAGATCATTCGACATGCGACATCATTTGATCTGCAGCATTAAGTGTAAGTTAAAGTTTTTCCCAAATGCATTAATTGAGTGTACTCTGCTATTCACCAGAAACTTTCATTCCGCAAAAAGTTTCATTTTTTCAGAAACTTTCATTTCCCTAGAAATGTTTTTCCCTCCAAAACTTTCCAAAAAAATCTCATCTCAACTATTCATTCCTCAAGATTAAATCCAATCCGTCTTTCTATCAACTTGTTTGTCCTAGTCAGCCTGTCCTAGTCAGCCCTATGGTTCAAAAACAGTTGTCAAATGTCATAACCCGTGCCCGCGGGCACGGTTCATTTAAGATTTACCTCGTGAAATTGTTGTTCCCCCAAAAATTAATTCCACGGTCAAAATTTAAAAGAACAAAAAATTAGTGTAAAAATATTTAGCAGCACGGGCGCCTTCGGGGCGGGTGTCCTTTGCTGTGGGTGCCTTCGGTGCAGAAAAACAAATTTGGTGCAGGCGACTTCGACAAAGAACAACAAATTCAGCATGGGCGCCTTCGGTACGGAACAACTCGACACAGGCACCTTCAACACAGAACAACAATTTTGTCATGGAAGCCTTCGGTGCGGAACAATAATTTCGACGTAGAACAACAATTTCGGTGCATGCATATTTAGCACGGAACAACAAATTCAGCGCGGGCGCCTTCGGGTTTCGTCAGAGGTGAACTATTGAAAGAATTTTCTTTTCCCAAAATTAAATTTTATAGTTCTACTCAAATTTAGGGTCCCCCCAAAATTTTAACGAACTCTCGTCCTACCTCATAAATTTTCAAGATTGTCTTTTTGCCCACCCTTTTGTCCTAGTCAGGAAACCAATTCAAAATCATCCCTCAATTGCATAGTAGATATATGGATTGCCCTTATCATATAAAAATCCAGTAAATAAACTGTGAAGGTGAACTATTGAAAGAAACCAATAACTATCCTATTTCACCAATAACCATCACAAAAATGCACATCCCACTTATAACACATTACTTATGCATTCGTCAGAGGTTTTGTTCCTTTTTAAAATACCCATCATTCTAATACTATATATTATAGCTTTCACAACCTTTTGGTAGAATAATGGTGCAAGCAAGATTTATATGTATAATGAGCAGACAAAGGACGTGTGTGTTTTAAGCTACGGCAACATCTTATTTTGCATTTATGCATGTTTAACTTTTGCTATTAGAGGAATAACTGAATGTCATTATTTTTCAAAAAGCTTCAACCGTGAAATACACAATTTATAATGGAAAGAACAAAGTAAGCCCATAATAAGCTAAACATGCAATCAGCATGAAAGTTCATATTAGCATGCATGAAAGTTGGAATATAAGCAAGACTAAATTTAACAATTTAAGTTAGAATCACCTAAATCTAAATCATCATGTTCGGACCCTCTTTGCATTTGGAAGTTACTTGCATGGTCTTACATGCGACCTCAGAAAACTAAATCCACATTTAAGATCTATTAGTTGTGAACAAAATAGGGCTTCACTCAGAGTAAGATTTAGACTAATCGCTTTGAGCAATATGCAATCAGTGATTAGTAATAATTAATTATCTTTGAACACATTTGGCTTTGATCAGACTAAGATATAGACTAACTACTTTGAGCAACATACAATAAGCAATATTTAATACATACTGACACCAATGACTTTTGATCATATTAATATATAGCCAAACCACTTTGAATAACCTAAAATTAGGGATTTATAATACACGATACATATTAGGATATTAGAACAGCAAAGCTCAAGAATGCAAGTTATAAAAATGAAAAGAATAAAGAAACGACTATGTAATAGAAGTGGGAAAGTCAACACCTCGGCCCACATCAAATTTCCAACTTGCATACAACTCGAACATCTTCATCCATGATTGTGTTTCACTGAATCATAGATATTACAACCCACAGAAGAATCTTTGAATTCTTTGGTCTTAAGCACATTTCCTTCCATCTAATTTTGATATGAAAAGGATTCTTCCCATATTATCTCCACTTCAACAAAACTAATTTTATGAAGAAAGATAATTAAATAACAATGGGGGAAGTTTTCAACATGTAATTAGTTGTAGTATAGCAATATGATTTATACATGATGTTGGCAGTAGCTGCAGTATTGCAAGCCCAATGCTCTTGAAGCTTTATATACATGTATCAGAGGGGGAGAGGGGGAGAAGAATACAAAGAAGAGAGTTCTTCAGCTGATCGGTTGGGCTAAGAACTAGCTGCGGCATACTCTTTTGCCATCTGCGACACCGGGAGAAGAGTGCAGCTGAGGTTGTGGTCACCGCACTCATTATCGACACGCCCTAAACGATAAAAAACGCATACCCACAACATTAGAGCCAAAATCCCCCAACTATCCAAAGACAAACACATTTCAGTATTACAAAGAAAATTACAAACACATTTCCATCAAAATTCAGTTCGAACGAAACAATCAACATTTAGCTGAAATTTTTTGCTACCCTAAGATTTTCAATAGCAGGCTGGCTGACTGGATCTCAAGGAATTGGATCATGGTATCTGTCATTCATCAATCAAGATCCAATTTTTACTAACATCCAGATAACAACTTTAGATTTTGGGTTAGGAGCAAGCCAGGGTTTTGGAAAAATTAACATATATCAGTAGAGATCGCTTACCTGACAAAAATTCTGTAGATATTTGAACTGATAGAGAGGCCAGTTGAGGGATTTGAACAAACTAGCAAGTTTATTTGACGATGAAATCGCTCGTCTCAGAGATTTATCGGCAGAATCGCTCGTTTGATAGGTTTTTCGGGGGGAGGAGGGACAGAGGGATCTTCCGCCCTTTAGTCGTGTCTATATAAATTATTTTTCAGATGAACATGGAACATTAGTTTCAAATCCAGACTAATAACGATATCTAATCTATCGGTACCATGATAGCAAAAAGCATACCTCAACATGAGCTCTATAGTAGCTTTTAATGGTTGAGTCTCTGAAGAAGTCATCATATGAAGTAGGATCTACTCCAGCCTCCTTCCCCCATTTTACATACTGCGCCTTCCCCCCATATTCTTCCCAGTTGTTACACAGGGACAATATCAGCCTTATTTTGTGCCTTCTTGCTTCATTGACCACAAAATCCAGTGCCTAATCAAAGAGGAAGTAGCAAGAAAAAATAACTCAGCAATAATCCATAAATATTACCATACCCATCACATGGAAACACAACAGAACCAAGAGTTTCATGTGAAGCCTTCTTAAGTTCAGTTATTGCTGTGACGACTGTATCTGGGGAGTAATTTTATTTTGAAATTTGTGTAATTAAACAAATGTACTTATGATTCTAAATTTGAAAGCATCAGTAATTGTTAATTGTCCATATGAAATTGGAAGACAGAACACTAATTGAGACAGAGTGTTTTAACAGAACACTAAACTAAACAAAATTAGAACACACACATTGAGACAAAACTTGCAGACTGAAACATAATTTCAAAAAGATTCTATTTTGACTACACACGTTGAGACATAAGACTACACCCAACAAAACCCATGAAGGATACATATTGTAAACACAAAGATCTTTAACCGGAAACAAAACCTGAGGGGCTGACGGGATTGAGAAGGGAAACACATCAAAATAGAATAAGGTGTGTACCATGTAAGCTTAAGATAAATGACATAAATATCTAAACAGAATAGACAATAGATAGCATTGATCAGATCACATGTAAGCAAACATATGCACGTAGCTTAATGGATTTAAATAAAACCATTGAAGGATTTAAATAAAGTCAACAATTTTCAGCAAGAACCTGTAAATTCCCCTCAATAAATGGAAAAAGGTATTTCAAAAAAATAAACATAATTGCAGCTGTGAAGGAAAAGATATTAATTCCAATATAACATAGCAGACATCAACATTTGAGCCACATCTGATAACAGAAGTACTGATTAATAAGCTTTATATTAGAATTTCAATGCCCAACCAGAAGTAGAATTACTAAATCGTTGCCAAAAAAGAAATCCTAACACACTTACACATTATATAACAAAAAAATTAAAATAAAGTGAGGAGTTCCCAAATGTAGTCCTAACCAAGAAAACAATGGTATCATGAACCAGTTACCAATTACCAATGGAAGCATCAAACTCTTCTTCCACAGTGATTATTCAATTTTAGAATTTATAAAAACCAACATTAAAAATGAATAATGTCTTTTTATACAATATATCTTCTGATGAAGGTAACCAAAAGAAACAAAAGTTTGTTCAATTTTTAGAATATACACACTCAGATACATTAGTGGAACAACAAACTAAATGTCTGGAATTTACCCGCAATCCTAAGAATATGAATTATTTAAGAATAAGAAATATATTTTGTAATCATCTATTATACATTTAAAGAATGGAGCACACGTCATCATCGAGATCGCTCAAAGCCTCCAACAACTCCTCGGATGCTGCGAACTTGACGGAACTAACTAGTTAACTGATTAGCATGTCGACGACTGAATTGCTTGGAGTAAGCAATAATGGGTATCTGCCATTTGCGAGAACTATGAAGAAGCTTGCAGAGAAGTGAAAGCAAAAGACCTTCATCCTCAAATTGGATTTTGTTTTGTTCACAAATTTGGGCAGCAGGCTAATTCAACTCATAAACTAAAAAAATTCAGAGAATCTTTTCAATGATCAAAGTAGAAATAATTAAGTTGCTCAATAGGAAAAGATCAATTATTGTGTATCACTAAATACAATAAAATGAAGGTTCCCCGCTTCTTTTGAAAAAAATAAAACTCGTTCGGGTTGAGGAACAACAGAAATTATAACAATAAAGGAAGGATTTTGAGTTTTGGGGGTAGTAATAAATAAAACTCGTTCGTGTTAGCTTATGTTTCTCGTGATATTTATCATACATGTATACCATTATAAATGAATCAAAAACAATAATGTAGTAATGAAAAAATGTTGGGCAATGGAACCTGACTGTACCTATATTCTATTTATTCTTTATTACTGGTTATTCCATATTACAAAGTTGAGATATATTCTGGGAATTTCATATGGGAATTATGATTTCATTTGTTTCAGGTTGGCAAATATAGCTTACATGGTCTTGCAATGGACCTGGAATGTATATGTTTTTAAGCATACTATGTATGGATTCTTGGATTCTTGATGTTTGATAATAGTCTGCATGGCACAGGCAGAGGCACCACAGTATTTTTAGGGAAAATTTATGGCTAAATCAACTTTTGTTTATTTATACAGATGGTAGAAAACAATATGGTCACCTAATCAGCTTGAATTTTCAAGTCAAAAAGTACATTCACCAAACTTCTAAAGATTTGTAGAAAACACAGTATAGGCATGCATATGAGTTTTATTATAACTACAAGTTTGTTGGCTGGTTACCACTTCTAAATATCAAGCATGTACTTCTGGCTAATAGACATCAATAAGACTGCTAGACAAATACATGTGTGCTCTATATTTTTTGTGGCTAATATCAGGACACAAAAATGTCATCAACATTATGTCTAGCTAACCACCAAAATTTCGGAAATAAAGAATGAACAATGAGCATGACCAATTTAGACAAATGTACAAAAAATCAAATGGAAAACAAAAACTTGCCTTCAACTTAAATGGAGCAATTAGCTGGCTAAGATTCTTGATGCTTCCTTTCATGAGATTTTGGCTCCATATAAGCAGAGGGAGCCAAAGGGTCAAACCAGAACTCATCACCTTTTTATCTTTGATCTTAAAACTCCCCAATCTAAAAAGTTTCTCCAAAAAACATGGCTGTGTCTTCTACCCAATCCTGCCATCTTCGCTCTACATGCACACCTTCCATATCCCACCCAACGACACTCTAGGTTGAAGAAGAACTGTAGAAACTAAGGATACACATAGAGTCATCGTCATCATCAACATTGACATCAGCAAATATCTGTAATGCTTTGAGATTTCTTGGAGAACTATATCATAACGTCGATGATCTCCTTCATTTGCCGAGCATCCAACAGGCCTTCTTTAGTCTGAACCAAAAGAAGTGGTTGGAAAAGGAGATGGATATGTCTGTTGAGTTGCTTGATCTATGCAACGCGATAAAGCTGAGCTGGCCATAGTTGAAGAGCGCCTTCAAAATTAATCTTCCACGATAAAGGATGGTCTGGCCATAGTTGATATGCTGCATAAGAGAGACAAAGGAAAAAATCAAA
The DNA here is from genome assembly GCA_030789695.1 of Scilla litardierei. Lineage (NCBI taxonomy): Eukaryota > Viridiplantae > Streptophyta > Magnoliopsida > Asparagales > Asparagaceae > Scilla > Scilla litardierei. The sequence goes on along the minus strand of CM061130.1, from coordinate 57,229,400 downwards.
TTAATCTTAAGCTTTTATATGAGTTAGGCTTTTCAAAATTATAGTATTTTTTTTCATAAACCTTAATTTGTTACCATTAAAAAATAACTTTTTAACTGTAACTAAAAAACCTAGGAATACTGAATTTTAAACAAAAAAGAGCTCTCTAAGTCGTTTAGATATGTAAACCACAAAAATTGCCCTTACATGGATTCCAGTATCAACTTCTGTCTGCAAGCTTCTTCTGTGCACAAAGCAACTGATTCCCATACCATCGAAGTTTCTCCTTGTAAACTGAACTTGCTTCTTCAAATTTCTTAGCTTCCTCTCATCAGCCATATCTTTGTATTTGTCATGACATGCAACTAACTTGGCATGAGTTAAGTAAAGCTGCATTCTGAGCTTTGTCTTCTCTTTATGACTAATGGTAGTATCCTTTAACGAACTAAAAAGATTCACATCATACTTGTCAACTACATCAATATCATATATAAACAAAACGATGCCAGAAGTTGACACTACATATCATATGTAACCAAAAGAAAAGCTTGCAAACTATAGCGGCTCGCATGATTTACATATGTTATGGATAGCTTTTACAGCAGAGTAAGCCAACAGAATGATAGAAAGCTCTATTGTCACGCCCCGCTTCCCAAAAATATGGAGGCGAAGCGTGAGAAGGTCCGCTCAGACTTGAAGCTACAAAGCTGCAAATCCGATAAGCGTCAATCAAATTTAAAACAGCAGGTCCTTGCAACGCGAACGAAACAAAGATAATAAAATGAGACAAAAGAGATATCTCAGAATATCCATAAAATAAGTTTCAACATCACAGAAAAGCCACCAGGCTAAAAGAAAAGAGACCAAAGGCCCAAACATGGCCAACAAAAGTACAAAGAACAAAGAAAAGGTGCCACGCACCGACAACTAACAACAAAGCCTAAAACGAAAGGAACTCAGCAAAATCTCCAAAGAAGGTCTCCGATGTCCACAAAAATCCTCCTGGGCAATCATGGACTCAGACTCAGCATCAGCAAAACGCCACGTACTCAGCAACGGTTCCTGGCTCAGGGTCTAACATGTGACACCCAAAAGAGCAAGGGGCACATGTCAGCAAGTCTACAAGAGACTTGTGCAAGGAAACTGGAAGTAGGCAAAAGTAAAGCAGCCTAGCAGTTCTAGCATGAATGCGATGTCATGGCAGTTAAAGTATGAGTGCAAAAAGTAAAGTAAAGTGAAGTACGAGCATGGCATTTAAACATGGCATGGATGACAAGTATTACATGAATCATTCACAAGACAAGTACAAGACAAGAAAAGTATGCACCTCGTGCACAGAGATTCCGTCTTTTGGCTAGAGGGCTGATCAGGCCACTCCTAAGCTCAAGCGAACGTTTATCCCTACCCCTCCACGTGTATCGAGCCAGGGCCTTACCCCCGAACTTGGAATGCTCGCTTCTGGATCACGAGCCAGGAAGTGTTTTTAACAAGTATGACATAGGGGTGCACCTAGCCGGACCAGGAAACCGGGCATTGGCTTTTGACCAACACATGAGGCCCGTTTCCCCGGAAGTAGTATTCAAGGAGTACAAGTATTGTAGCGTGTGCTACGAATGCAACAATCAACTGGGATGACATGTAAGATGCAATGCATGGCAATTAAAAGTGCGTACAGATAAGAAAAGTAAACATGGCAGTTTAGTATGCATGAACAACAAATTTAAAGGGTTGGATCTAGCTTCGTTGTCAAGCTAGGTCAATTTGGTGACGGATCTAGTTTCGTTGTCAAACTAGATCAAGTAGGCGTCTAGCCAGCTATCATTTCACTGACTAGTCTCTTTTACGCTGAAAACAAGGAAGTGGCCTAAAAACATGGCCCTACACAAGAGTTGGCAAGTTTCACTTGCCTGCAAGTACAACGTCTGAGCACACCGTCCAATGAGTCCAAGAATCACAATTATCCTACGTGCACAAGTCCACCGGCCTAAAGTCCATATTATTAATCTTGATTAGTGAATTTAAAACATTTAAAATACTTTAAAAATACTGATTTTAGTCTTGATTAGCATGCAATTGGGTTGGGGGTCCTAGGGGTGCAAAGCGTTACCTCAACACGACGCGAAAGCTACACCGGCGTCGGGTAGCGACGCCGGGGGTTGGAATAAGAGATCGCGCTCCAAGTCCTGATTCCAATATATATTCCTCGCTGGAAAATTCAGAGCATCGACCGGGGCAACGGTTCCAGATTCCAAAGCTAGCACGTGCGACGACGGGCTACGACGTGTCGCAACGTCGTACACGGCGAATCGTCGAAGAGGAAGCATCTAGGTGGGGCCCACAGTAGTCCTAGGGACCTTTGGGGGACCCACAATACCTCAGGAGAACTTGGGGGGCCCACGGTGGCAAGTGGTGCGACGGGTGCGGGGTTACGACGTATGGCCATCGGTCGTACAGCCTCGGTGCGGGGAGCTCCGTCGGTCAGACACATGGGATGCGGGGGTTGCAGCGCTTGGGGTGTGCAGCAGTGCGGCGGGGCCTTGGTGCGGGGGGTTTGGTCGGTCGCTGCGGGCGACAAAGCGTTGCAACGTTTGCAACGTTGCAACGAAGCGGAGAGCGGCGCTGCGGGCAGGCGCCCCGGTCAGACACGGGGTGATGCGGAGCGACAGAGCGGGCGATGCGAGCGGTGCGGAGCGGGGCGTGAGCAGGGGAAGCTCTCGGTCAGACAGAGGGCTTCTCTCGGTCGAAGAGGGGAACGGGGCGGGTGGTTGTGCTGCGATGCGAGCGGGTTTGGATGCGGGGGTGGCTATCGGTCAGAGCGGGCGAACGGAGGCCGTTTCTTCGGTCGGAGCGGCAGCTGTTCGTCGCAACGTTGCGACGAATCGTCGCAACGTCAAATTTGGGTTTTGGAAGCGGCTAGGGTTAATTTCTTGCGAAAATAGGTCTTCCTAGAGGTTGTTTATATAGTGTAGATGGGTTGACTAGGTCTAGGGCTAATCCTAATGAGATTAGGAGTTTAAAAATATTTAAAATTTAAATCTAACCAACTCCAACTCAACCAAGGCTTTGACTTGGTCCAAATGAGCTGGAAATTGGCTCAAAAATTATTTAAAACGTTTAAAACTCAAATAAATTTTATTTGGCCGAAAATAATTTAAAAATTAATTATTAAAAATATTATAAAACTTGTTAAAAATATAAAAGTGGTCAAATAGACTCCAAAAATTATAAAATAAATATCGTGGTGGTCGTGATGACGAATGTGAGCTAACTAAGAAGACGGATCTTAATTTCGGCGTCGGACGACGAAACTAAAAATAGAAACGTCTCCCGTCAAAAGTGAAAATCGTCACGTCTCATCGAGTAAGTTTAAATTGTGGAAAAATGACTCGAGAAGTGTCGTTCCAAGATAGTACCACTATTTAATACTCTCAGAGACGTTCGCAACGGCATAACACACGAAAGTGTTCACAAACAGACAAAGTCTAAAATAAACACGTGCACGGTCAAAAGCACGTGCACGAACAACGTACGACGAAAAGTGGTCGTTACATCCTCCCCACCTTAGAATAAAGTCCGTCCTCGGACTTTCTAATATAGCTAGTCGCTCTAGTAACTACCCCAATCAAGTCATATAATAATTCAAACCTGGTATAGTCATTACGAGTGCTTATATATGCACTAGGTAGTCAAACATTAATACTACCAACACGTATATATATTTATATATATTCACGTACGTTATTCATTAATACCTATCATAGACAGTCAAATTCATACATGTATTTCAATCAGGTATCTAAACATGCATCCCTTATTTAACTGCTACTTCATAAAACAATAGTTCAGATACTTATATAAGGATAGTCTTACACTTAGCAAATACAATCATTACTCTACGTATAGATAGCTACCTATGCACAACACCTAGGGTATACTACCCTCTAATACTTCCTAGTATACATTCAATACTAAACACCTCAACATAAGTAGCCACACCATACCATTATTAATCAAGTTTTTCCATATATATATACATTCATCACCACTGTAGTTTCAAAATATATAGTCATTCAAATACATGCAAATAGTTCACCATATATTCACATCACGTACGGTCCTATAACTGTATTTACGACACGCCACATATATCATAGTCATCAATACCTATAACTAAGCACATACTTACCCGTGCATGGTGCACACCCATGCACGCTAACATTTCATTTACATACACCAATCATACCATCATATGTCCAGTACATCTATACACCTAGTTTAGCTAGTACACATACGTTCACACAACAAGTCCTTAGTAAATAACTATACCACAAGACCAACGCCTATAACTATATACTGGTGTAGCGACCCACAATCATGTGCGTAGCACAACCAGGCACAAACACTCCTATCACTATACATTCATCAAACATTGCTATATTCAAACTACAAACATACATTCAGTGTACTTAGAGTATACCCACTCAAGCTTGAGTGAGACTCAGTACACATATCAGAATATTCTATATACGTAATACGGCATTCATACCTATACCAATACCCCTCCAATATTTATACGTCTACCAATACAATCATATACATACCATAAGTCAATCATACTTGATATTTAGTCAGGTAATACTCACATAGTTAAATCAATTTATATACCATAATATAGTAATACAGACATCAGCACACATATACTTATAATATCCTCCCTAGTACAAACATTCACCGTATAGTCACACATAAGTAATGTACATATTCATACCATAGCCTACTACCTATAATTAGTATGCCAACACCTATACATACATAGTTAAGATGTGCAATAGTCGTGTATACCTCACGGTATACACGCATACAACATCCCACAAAGCAAGCAATACCAATCAAAATTATAATTCTACTATCATATGCATATCACTTATAAAACATAACTACTTACATATAAGCACATTTCATATCCACGTACGAGCACATACTCACACGTACTAGCATATGTGTCACTCAATAGGCCTACTTACTTAACTATACGTACGCTTATTATTATCACAACCTAACATACACATAGCTTTACCAATCATTTTATTTCGACCATTATAAGTATCTCTAATTACATACACAACTTAGATATTTCAACGCTAACTCTCATATACCCAGGCATCCCTAGTATAGTATAGCTATCCACGAAAATCTATAGCTCCTAACACACAACAACTTCATACTATCACGAATAACTCCGAGTATATATATATCACACAATATGCAAACATCAATATACTATGGGGGGTATACTCATTCAAGCCCACGTACACCACTTAGGTACGTGCACTACGACGCCTCACAACGGTCCAAGGGTTTACTAACAACTAAGAGTTGACACAGACATTGACGAGCACTAAAACCTACACAATTTAGAGAGGTCGAGGTCAAAAGCGTGACGAGGGAAGGATCGATAAGCACGAGTTCAGATAGGACGAATACAAGGAGACAGCTTGGTTAGACGAAACATTGACTCAATGGTGATGTTTAGGTTGAGGGAAAAGGGAGATGTAGTGATGCTTATATAGGATACGGAAAAGCAAATAGGGTGAATAACATAAGCTAAAATACGCAAAATTGAAAACTGTTGTACTTCAAAAAAATTTGAATTCCTTATCTGTATAAAATATTTGAAAATCGATAAAGTGAGTTGAAATAAGTTTGGGTCGAATATTCATAATAAGAGAAAATGTTTTATTGGTTTATATAAAATCATTGTAAAAGGAAGTAAAATCGTTTACACGAATATTAAGGACGAGGTTTTAGAAATCTTATACGTCAGTAATTTAATATAATGTTGTCAAAAGTGTTTGAAAGTCAAAGAATGAAATCAAGTAACGGAAGAATTTAAACTCATGTTAAATGCCTTCAAAACTTTTAGGCTATGGAAGATTTAAAATAACCAACATTGAAACTATTTTTTTTAGAGAACCAGGGTTTGCCAAAAATGAGAAAATGATTTATATCAGGTTCTTAATATACAAGCACAACAAGTCTGGCACGGATATGAAAATAATTGAAAGTATGTATGGTGCACGGAAAATAATAGTAATGACTTAGTAGTAGAATTATCAAGATCGAATAGCAAAGCTTTAAAATCAAATCATGGAGGGTCTAAATCAGGAAGTGGTTATGAAAATAGTAATTTTGTAAAAATCTGAAGTGGCGAAAACGACGAGCAAAACCAACTTGCTGAAAACTGAAATTCCATGTGTCTTGAAGGTATATTAAAGTAAACACGACGTATCATTCGTATAACACAAATAAGAAGGAAAATTATAAATCGAATTGGGCAAAGCAAAAGTACGGTCCAGAATAAAATTAATATATGAAGGGGCAACGCATTACATAAGTACGAAAAATATAAGCTGAAAAAATATTATAGGCTAGAGTTCAAAATTTCCGACAAAAGTTTTTAAAATTTTAAATCAACGAAGGAGGATGAAGTATAAGTATATTAAAATTTTGAACAAAGTTAAACTTAGTGGAAGAGAAGATTGAAAAATATTTTCAGAAGGTTCAAGATTTGTAACGGAAAGGTTTGAAAATTGACGACGATCGTCATGCGGCGATCTCGTGAATCGAGGGAAGGAAATTGGTCGGATGATCAGAACGTACATACGCCTAGGATATGAATCAGGAAAGTCTACGGAAACTCCTACGGTCGACCAACTAAAGATTAAAAACTAAGCGCTAGGACTTTCTAAGGAGCTAGACGGAAACGAAATGCGTCAGCTTGGTCCGAAATCGATGAACCCAAGCGAACGACTAAAGGAAATTCTAGAAGTCTAATATGGTCAGAGGTAGACAAGGACCACTAAGGTAACTCCTACGACGATCAAATCAATTACTGACAGGGAGCCTAACTATCAATCAGGGGCCTCTAAATAGCAAGCACAGACATCTAACTAAGTCTTCTTACCACCTAGTGTCGTAAGAAAATGACTAGACTCAGGGCTTATGACTCGGATGTTGCAATTTATTTAATGGACATTCCGTTATTATCGTTGTTTCGTTAATTCGCAATTGCAAGATGGACCTGCATGGGCCACCATCAAAACCTGTCACGCCCCGCTTCCCAAAAATATGGAGGCGAAGCGTGAGAAGGTCCGCTCAGACTTGAAGCTACAAAGCTGCAAATTCCGATAAGCGTCAATCAAATTTAAAACAGCAGGTCCTTGCAACGCGAACGAAACAAAGATAATAAAATGAGACAAAAGAGATATCTCAGAATATCCATAAAATAAGTTTCAACATCACAGAAAAGCCACCAGGCTAAAAGAAAAGAGACCAAAGGCCCAAACATGGCCAACAAAAGTACAAAGAACAAAGAAAAGGTGCCACGCACCGACAACTAACAACAAAGCCTAAAACGAAAGGAACTCAGCAAAATCTCCAAAGAAGGTCTCCGGTGTCCACAAAACTCCTCCTGGGCAATCATGGACTCAGACTCAGCATCAGCAAAACGCCACGTACTCAGCAACGGTTCCTGGCTCAGGGTCTAACATGTGACACCCAAAAGAGCAAGGGGCACATGTCAGCAAGTCTACAAGAGACTTGTGCAAGGAAACTGGAAGTAGGCAAAAGTAAAGCAGCCTAGCAGTTCTAGCATGAATGTGATGTCATGGCAGTTAAAGTATGAGTGCAACAGGTAAAGTAAAGTGAAGTACGAGCATGGAATTTAAACATGGCATGGATGACAAGTATTACATGAATCATTCACAAGACAAGTACAAGACAAGAAAAGTATGCACCTCGTGCACAGAGATTCCGTCTTTTGGCTAGAGGGCTGATCAGGCCACTCCTAAGCTCAAGCGAACGTTTATCCCTACCCCTCCACGTGTATCGAGCCAGGGCCTTACCCCCGAACTTGGAATGCTCGCTTCTGGATCACGAGCCAGGAAGTGTTTTTAACAAGTATGGCATAGGGGTGCACCTAGCCGGACCAGGAAACCGGGCATTGGCTTTTGACCAACACATGAGGCCCGTTTCCCCGGAAGTAGTATTCAAGGAGTACAAGTATTGTAGCGTGTGCTACGAATGCAACAATCAACTGGGATGACATGTAAGATGCAATGCATGGTAATTAAAAGTGCGTACAGATAAGAAAAGTAAACGTGGCAGTTTAGTATGCATGAACAACAAATTTAAAGGGTTGGATCTAGCTTCGTTGTCAAGCTAGGTCAATTTGGTGACGGATCTAGTTTCGTTGTCAAACTAGATCAAGTAGGCGTCTAGCCAGCTATCATTTCACTGACTAGTCTCTTTTACGCTGAAAACAAGGAAGTGGCTTAAAAACATGGCCCTACACAAGAGTTGGCAAGTTTCACTTGCCTGCAAGTACAACGTCTGAGCACACCGTCCAATGAGTCCAAGAATCACAATTATCCTACGTGCACAAGTCCACCGGCCTAAAGTCCATATTATTAATCTTGATTAGTGAATTTAAAACATTTAAAATACTTTAAAAATACTGATTTTAGTCTTGATTAGCATGCAATTGGGTTGGGGGTCCTAGGGGTGCAAAGCGTTACCTCAACACGACGCGAAAGCTACACCGGCGTCGGGTAGCGACGCCGGGGGTTGGAATAAGAGATCGCGCTCCAAGTCCTGATTCCAATATATATTCCTCGCTGGAAAATTCAGAGCATCGACCGGGGCAACGGTTCCAGATTCCAAAGCTAGCACGTGCGACGACGGGCTACGACGTGTCGCAACGTCGTACACGGCGAATCGTCGAAGAGGAAGCATCTAGGTGGGGCCCACAGTAGTCCTAGGGACCTTTGGGGGACCCACAATACCTCAGGAGAACTTGGGGGGCCCACGGTGGCAAGTGGTGCGACGGGTGCGGGGTTGCGACGTATGGCCATCGGTCGTACAGCCTCGGTGCGGGGAGCTCCGTCGGTCAGACACATGGGATGCGGGGGTTGCAGCGCTTGGGGTGTGCAGCAGTGCGGCGGGGCCTTGGTGCGGGGGGTTTGGTCGGTCGCTGCGGGCGATAAAGCGTTGCAACGTTTGCAACGTTGCAACGAAGCGGAGAGCGGCGCTGCGGGCGGGCGCCCCGGTCAGACACGGGGTGATGCGGAGCGACAGAGCGGGCGATGCGGAGCGGGGCGTGAGCGGGGGAAGCTCTCGGTCAGACAGAGGGCTTCTCTCGGTCGAAGAGGGGAACGGGGCGGGCGGCTGTGCTGCGATGCGAGCGGGTTTGGATGCGAGGGTGGCTATCGGTCAGAGCGGGCGAACGGAGGCCGTTTCTTCGGTCGGAGCGGCAGCTGTTCGTCGCAACGTTGCGACGAATCGTCGCAACGTCAAATTTGGGTTTTGGAAGCGGCTAGGGTTAATTTCTTGCGAAAATAGGTCTTCCTAGAGGTTGTTTATATAGTGTAGATGGGTTGACTAGGTCTAGGGCTAATCCTAATGAGATTAGGAGTTTAAAAATATTTAAAATTTAAATCTAACCAACTCCAACTCAACCAAGGCTTTGACTTGGTCCAAATGAGCTGGAAATTGGCTCAAAAATTATTTAAAACGTTTAAAACTCAAATAAATTTTATTTGGCCGAAAATAATTTAAAAATTAATTATTAAAAATATTATAAAACTTGTTAAAAATATAAAAGTGGTCAAATAGACTCCAAAAATTATAAAATAAATATCGTGGTGGTCGTGATGACGAATGTGAGCTAACTAAGAAGACGGATCTTAATTTCGGCGTCGGACGACGAAAATAAAAATAGAAACGTCTCCCGTCAAAAGTGAAAATCGTCACGTCTCATCGAGTAAGTTTAAATTGTGGAAAAACGACTCGAGAAGTGTCGTTCCAAGATAGTGCCACTATTTAATACTCTCAGAGACGTTCGCAACGGCAAAACACACGAAAGTGTTCACAAACAGACAAAGTCTAAAATAAACACGTGCACGGTCAAAAGCACGTGCATGAACAACGTACGACGAAAAGTGGTCGTTACATCTATAATCAATCACAAATACGACATGAAATTTAAACCGTACCTGGAATAGAATGATAGAAAGCATCAAAAACCTGATCTTTGTTCGTTAAAATATAAGCTACTTATCCAGTGTACGCCAACAGAAGGCTAGGAAACACAATAAAGATGAAAGCAACCTATATAACTGTAAACTTATCTAATCAGTTTTTGGTTGAATCACTCCTCATGAATGCCTACAGCTCACACTTTACCTGAACATCAAGTACATGAAATTGGGATAGATCGTCGAACAATGCTTTTATCCTTGAAAAAAAGAGGTGTTTTCAACTTACTTTTTTAATTCCAGATCTTATAACATGATTTTTAAATAAGCTGACATGCGATACTAAGCATAATTCCTCCCAGGGATGTCCAGTCTCCACTCCCTTTCTAAGATACCAGTGTTATTCATGTCCACCAAATATCATTAATATTGGTATTCAAACATGTGCTATTCATGCCGTGAGGAAAAAATGAAATCAATTAATATACCCAATTAAACAAATGATATCAAAGTTACTGCTATTCATGTCCACCAACTATCTAACAGGTGCTAGGCAATTTTGTTGGTCCAATATGATTTCATCCCACATGGGCACAACAAAGGGGAATCATAGAAAAAAATCATCTACCTCAATAATCATCCAGCAGAATAATAAAAAGCAAGCAAAAAGAAAGATTATTTTTACTTTTATAGTCGCAAGTACAGTCCTTTACTATCGACGTAATATCAACAATAGATGTTGTATCCTTCATATTAGAACATGACGTACACAAAATAAATATGACTAACTAAGGAAACAAAACTCTAAACCTTATCTTTTATAATCCATGTTGGGAAACCTTCAATCCCAGCATCTATACACACCTTTGCTATCTTTCTACCCTTGCCTACCCCATCAGGGAAGAATTTGACATAGACCAATTTTTCACAGCTTCGCGTCCAAACATCTACGTAGACATGATAAAAAAAGGTAAAGTTACAATCAAACAATTACATATAACCAATTAAGATCCAAATAGTATTCTAATTTATCAAATGTCAATAATGCCCAGTAAGGCATAGATATTGGTTGTATTAGTCAAATGAATATATCAGCTAAGTGTAGGGAGGATAAATTTCCTCCAAATATCATGGGAAAAGATTGCACCTGTTTTAGTTCTAAACACTGAGAACACCTGAAAGCCCCAAACATTTTGGCGCCATTGGAGTGAAGGTGTTCTGCAAGAGATATAGTCCATGTGGTTGATTGATTTGTGGTTCTAGGGCGATGTCACCTGCGCTATAAATTGAAGAGAACAAAGTAGGTATTATCTGTAATGTAAATAAAGTGGAAAATAAGAAAACAACTAATATCTTTAAAAATAAGTTTGCAATTGTCAAATGTGAACAAAGAGTCAAGAAAAAGCTCAAGATATAAACTATAACTTTTCAAATTATGAGCTCCATTGAAACTACATGATCCCCAATGTAATGCCCCACTTCCCAAAAGACACCAAAAGCGAGAACGTTACGCGGTCCGCATGAACTGAAGCGGTGAAGCTCGAGTTCAATGAGCATCTGTGATAAAAACACAAAGCAGGTCCTTGCATGCATTTCAGAACAATAATAAACATATTATAAAATTAAAGCTACATCCAGAAATAAAACGTCCCTACACGAAAATAAAACGAAAAGCCACAGCTGGGACAAAGTAACCACAAAGGGAAACATACACTAAGCAAAGTACTGAAAGTAAAACTAAAGGAAAGCAGCAACTGTGTAAGTCCCTAGTCCTCCGCAGGGACAGACTCGATGTCTACGGCAAACTCCTGGCTCTCTAAGTCAGGCGTCTCGAAAGTATTCTCCTGGTACTCAAGCTCGGGATCTGACATACATCTAAAAACATGAATGTATGTCAGTAAGGGTCTGCAAGAAGAGGTTAGAAAACCCAAGGCAATGCGTACAAAATAATGTTGAATTAAGAAGCATTAATAATTTTACACGAGATGTCAACAACAAGTTTAAACATGCCAGTTCTAAGTGACGTAAAGTAAAGCATTCCTAACATGCGGTTCTAAACAGTTTAAGAAGTAAAGTAAGGCATTTCTTTTGATTCATTAGCATGTCAATTTAACTGAAACAATAATAGTAATTGCAAGTTCCGTGTCAATATTTCATATCTCTCATAGGGTTCACGCCTTTAGGTCATGTTGAGTGGATCGTTCTTCTCACGGGGTTTTACCGTGATTGACGCTACCTCACTGCATGCGGGTGGCGCTCTTGAAGAGAGGACCCCTTCATACGCCTAGTGGCCACTCAATCCTAACCCCACTCCAGATTTGTGCTGGAAAACGAGCCATCCTAGGCGACTCACACGACATCACGAAGTCACGATTTTGCCTTCGAGGCGCATGAATTCACGATGTCACTCATTTGTTAAACATTTCAAAATTGGCCAGACAAGATATGCACCAATTTAACAATGTCGTCATTTCTTTTTATACACCATTTTCCATGATTAAAAGGGGGTGTTGAACAATATTTACAATAATTTGAAAAGAGTGTTGAACATGTGGATTTAATGAACATGTTACTGAAACTAGCTTTCTTCGCCAATGTTTAAAATTAAAGCATATCAAGTTATATGTCGATGGGTCACATTTTAAGTCCAGAAAATCATGGTATTAATTTCATGTGTCATTTCACGTATAGATTTTGAGTTCTACAGTTTAAACGAAAATGACTAAAAGGGCATCTAACTTCTTAAATTCACAATAAATTGTACACTTGTCTGATTACATCGTTCTTGGTTTCGTTTGGTTCGTCTCGACGGGAACTACGTACGGTGAAATCGGTTTACTGATGTGATAAAACATACAATCAGATCAGGTCCTTTATGATCATAACAACGTTAAAAAATTCCTAAGATGTCTAAAAGTCTGTTTTTATTAGGTTCTCTACATTACGGTGTGGGTTGGAGATTAGTGATACGTTTACTAACCGTTTACGCAGCAAAGGGGCAGCGACGACGCGGTGAGGGGTAGCGACAGATCTGAACGGCGTCTATGGCGTCTACGGACTGAGTTCTTGCTGTTGCAGCGAGGGAATCTGTATATGGGCAGATCTGGACTGTAGATCTGGCCATGGAGGGTTGCAGCGTTCAAAGAAGAGGGCAGCGGGGTCTATAGCGGCTGCGTTAGGCGAGAGAAGGGGTCCCCGGCGATTGGAGAGATGGCCGGCGCTTGGACAGAGGAGTGCGGCTTGGGTTGCACGTTGGAGAGGGTGGCACGACCTGCAACGAGGGGAGATGAAGGCCAGGAATGTTGTCGAGTTGTGCGGCAGCAAGGAGAGGAAGCGACGGCTTGCTGGCGTCTCACGGGGTTGTGCGGCAGTTCTGGTGATGACAGGCCGGAGGGAGGCCGGAGAAAGCGTGGCCGTGAGTTACTATCGGGTTGAAAGGCAGATGGCGGCTGTGAGTAGGGGAGAAGAAGAGGGGCCTAGGGTTTATGTTTTTGGTGTTTGCTGGCTGCGTGAAAGGCCTAGGGCTGATGTCCTCTTGTTTTTGTTGGGTAGGGTTGCTACTATTGCTCTAGGGTTTTTAGTGTGTGGGGTTTTAAAAGGAGAGGGAATGGGCAACACGTGAACCTAGGGCTTGTCTTAGGCTGGTTCCAAATGTGTGGGGCCTTGGGAAAAAGTTGGGTTTAAAATTTTGAATGGATTCATGTAGCAGACCTGGGTGTGGCTAGGTCTAGGGAAACCTAGGGTTTAAAGTATAATAGAAATGTTACGGGAATAAATGTAGTTAATGGGGATTAAAAACTTTTTGCTAATAAGGAAAGAGTTTGAATTTTGAATTAGTGATTAGGGGAGAATTAATGGGGTTTAATTACAAAATAATTGCTAAATTAGTAATAGGCTTTTATAAGATTTAATTAGGAGGATTTTAAAATTATTTGAATTTAAAAGTTTGAATTTGAAAGTATAAAATAATTATTAGGTGAGATATTTCATAGTAGATTTAAATAATAATAATAATAGTTAATATGCAAAAAGGTTAGAAGCTGATACGGGTACGAGGTATGATTATGCCTAACGACAAATACGTGATACGAAAACACAATAATTACGGCTATGGAAAAAGACGTACAACAAGGGAGAATACGAATAAAACGTATCACTAAAACTGGTCGTTACATCCTACCCACCTTAAAGACGATTCTGCCCTCGGAATTCCTAACAATTACTGATCAGGAAACAAATGTGGGTAGCGCTCTCCCATCTCATCTTCTCTCTGCCAGGTGGACTCTCCTGGTGAGTCATGTCACCACATCACTCTAACAATATTGATAGTCTTGTTCCTGAGTGTCTTCTGACGACTGTCAAGAATCTACACTGGCTGATGTTTATACGTCAGATCCGTACGGACCGTAATCTCGGAGTAGTCCACAGCGTGAGATGGGTCGCTGATATACCAACGGAGCTGAGAAACCTGGAAGACATCGTGAACTCCCTTCAAAGATGGTGGCAAGGCTAAGCGGTAAGCTACCTCGCCAACTCTCTCTAGAACATCGAAGGGTCCAATGTATTTCGGGCTGAGCTTACCGCGTTTCCCAAAGTGAATCACTCCTCGATTCGGCGAGATCTTCAGGAATACATGGTCTCCCAACTGAAACTCTAGAGGACGACATTTAGCATCTGTCCAATGCTTATAACGATCCTGAGCGATCCGAAGCTTGTCCCTGATATCTCGAACAATGTCCACTGCTTCGATAATCATCTCCGGTCCCAATAACTCTCTATCTCCAATGTCATCCCAGCTTTGTGGCGATCGACATTTCCTCCCGTAAAGAGCAGTAATTGGTGCCATGCCAATGCTCGCCTGATAGCTGTTATTGAAGGAGAACTCCATCAGGTGTAGATGATCCTCCCATGAGCCCTTGAAATCCAGCTTACGAGCTCTCACCTCCAATATCTGAAAGGTCCACTCTGACTGGCCATTCGTCTACGGGTGATACGCAGTACTAAACTTC